>JAEMBS010000079.1:0-80247 GCA_018467065.1 Ephestia elutella | reverse complement strand
GTTCCGCCAGACGATCATACATCCTGAGGGACAGGCGATTCCAGTTGATACTCTGGCGTGAGCGCCCTGAGGATCCTGTGACGGTGTATGAACTCAACACAAACACACGTATGGTTTTGAAATCTAGTCCCCTATATCGCCATCAGATCATTGCTTGAATTGGCAGAGCAGGGAACGGATCCGCTTTCCCCGTGGAGGCTTCCGTGCTGTCACGTGACTTGTATGTTGATGACGTGTGCACCGGAGCCCAAAGTATTGAGGAGGCCACTCCTACTGCGGGATGAATTGATTGAAATATTGAAGACAGGTGGCTACGAGCTACGTAAGTGGTTGTCTAATGAGCCTAAAGTTCTAGAAAGGGATCCCGGAGGATCACCAACAGAACCACTCACCTGTTTGAGGATGTGGATGATCCCAACAGGATAGCGGTGCTGGGCATGCAGTACCAGCCGCTAACCGATATTTTCACATTCCAAGTGGACTTGGAAATACCAAAAGTCTGGACCTAAGAGAACGGTGTTGTCCATGTAATAGCCCGTATGTTTGATCCAAGCGGTTGGATCAGTCCAGTGATATTCTCTGCAAAGTGTCTTCTTCCAGAGACTTTGGACTTTGGGCGTCTCGTGGGACGAGCCGCTGTTTGGCTCTCCATTGGATGATTGGCTCGAGTTGTTTTCATCGATTAAGGAAGTCAATCGGATTGCCTTGCCTCGTCGAATATTGCCCCCGGGAAATATCGAGCGACCAGCCTGCATGGCTTTTGTGACGCGTCGGAGCGAGGCTACGCCGCGTCAGTCTATATGCGGACAGTTGACGCCGATGGCCGGGTCAATGTCTCGCTTTTGTTAGGGAAGAGCAAGGTCGCCCCCATCAGGACTAGGCTGACTATTCCCAAGCTTGGGTTGAGTGGAGCTCACCTTCTCTCTAAATTGTTGCATCACGTTGCATGTGAGCTGGCGGCCACGGTCGAGATACGGGACATCTTCGCCTGGTCGGATAGCCAGGTCGCGCTTGCATGGTTGCGCGCGGCCCCACATACCTTGGAGGTTTTTGTTGGAAACAGGGTTTCCCAAATCCAGAATATCGGAATTGATATAACATGGAGACATGTGCCGGGAGAGCTTAACCCAGCGGACTGTGCCTCCCGAGGTTGTACGGCACCAGAATTGGGGTCACACCCGCTCTGGTGGGGTCCAGAGTGGCTGATGGGATCAGAAACTTCTTGGCCTGTCTGTCAGACAGATGTTACTTCTTTGAGTTTGACTGGGCTCCGTGTACATGCGGTAGTCGCTGAGACGACGTCGGAGCCGGATTGGCTACTTGCTCGGTATAGCAGTTTGGATAAGCTTCTGGGTGTTACCAGTTGGATTAAGCGTTTCATACATAATTGTAGAAACCCACAGGCAAAGCGGTTGGAGCCGATTGCAGGTGCAGAAGAGCGCCGGAGCGCATTGTTGCATTGGGTCCGTGTCGTGCAGACCGGACGGTTTGAGTCAGAGCTTCATATTTTGCGCGAAGCACGCGCTAAGTTGAAGGGCGCGGTCGCTCGTTTGAACCCGTACATCGACTCGGATGGGCTTCTTCGGGTTGGAGGCAGGCTCCGGAAGGCGGATCTTCCATATGAGACTCGCCAACCTCTGTTGTTGCCCAAGGGCGGACCCTTGGTGCAGCTTTTGGTGTCTGATCGACACATTCGTAACGCCCATGCTGGGTGCAATGCTTTGTTGGCTATTTTGCAACGCGAGTTTTGGATTTTGTCAGCCCGAAGAGCAATCCGTAGTGTCCTGTTTCGATGTATTGCATGTTATAGGTTGAAGGCATCCACGATGCAACCACAGATGGGTGATTTGCCCGCTGATCGAATCCGACCTTCGAGGCCGTTTGACGGCGTTGGAACCGATTTTGCCGGTCCCTTTTCGATCAAGGCTTCTCCCTTTCGTAATGCCCGTATTGTGAAGGGCTATTTGTGTGTATTTGTTTGTTTGGCCACCAAGGCTGTCCATTTGGAGGGTGGTATCGGCTCTGACTACGGAGGCCTTCGTCGCCGCGTTGGATCGCTTTGTTTCGCGTCGAGGTCTACCTTCCCTTATTAGGTCTGACAATGGCACAAACTATAAAGGAACTGTAAATTATCTTAAGGACGTTTCTGTGTTTATTGATAAAAATTGTACTAGTTTAAGTCAAATTGCTGCTCAAAGGGGAATAACCTGGAAGTTTAGTCCCCCAAGTTGCCCCCATTGGGGAGGGATTTTTGAAGCGGCTGTGAAATCCGCAAAGACCCACCTCCGCCGCATTATCGGAGAAACGGCTCTAACTTTTGAAGAGCTGGCCACAGTGTTTTTGTAAAGTTGAGGCGGTCCTCAACTTCTCGTCCTCTCTGTCCGCTATCTCCAGATCCAAATGACTTGGAAGCTCTCACCCCTGGTCATTTTTTGGTGGGAAGACCTTTGAATGCCCTGCCCGAATACCCGCGTGGAAGGACGAACGCGTATATCCCGGTTGTCGCGTTTTCAAATGTTGCAGCAAATGAGCCAGGACTTTTGGCGTCGCTTTGGTCGCTTGAATATTTGCATTTGCTGCAGCAAAGAGTGAAGTGGACAGACAGGACTGAGCCTCCCAGGGAGGGTGATTTAGTATTGTTAAAAGAGGCAATTTTGCCCTCATTGCTTTGGCGACGAGCTCGCATATTACGTTTGATTCTTGGCGGAGATGGCACTCCGCGTGTGGCTGAGGTGTTGGTCGACGGTTCGATTTTAAGGAGAGGTGTGACCTCTCTCGCCCGCCTTCCCGTAGAGTAAGCTAGCGGTCTGCTTCTCAGACCGGGACAGGGGGAGGATGTTTGTAATATATTGGGTAAAACTAAACGCGGGCGTTTCGCATTGCTGCCGCCAGAGGGCGTTCGGGGTTTTCACACTGCTAGCGTGGATGGCGTCGCGGGTGGTGTCCGCCATTGCATTGTCCAGGGCGATATCGGTTTGATTTTAATACGCGGAGCGGTCTCGCGTCTTTTGCTTGTTGTTTAGTTTGAGTGATAATTGTGAATTTCCTGTTTGTTAAATAACTATTGAATTTGTGTTTGTGAAAAACTCTGTTATTGTGACTTTTTCTGGTGAGAGGTGAAACGTGGCTGGCTGTTCACATCTGGCTGTTCCCGAGTGAAACTACGGGAAGAAATCTATTTATTTGTCCTGGGGAATTGAGATCTCAAGGGTTAGGTAGGGTAATTAGGAATTCCCCCTTCCCGAAGACACTCAAGTTTGGATCAGAAGAGAAAGAAGATTTAGTTTGGTAAGTGTTCAATTCTAGTTAATTTATAGGTTAGGTTATCATATAGGGCCCTGTAGCTCCCTTCATAAGCTACGGTGGTAGCAGACTGCGTATAGCTTAAGTTAGATTCTAGTCGGACAAGCGTGGTGTCGCGTGGAGATTTTTTCCCGGTACTTAATTTTACCGGTAGATTTTTTCCCGGTAAAGTTCCGGTACAGAATTCTTCCCGCCGCTTCGTTTGTCCGGATTCATCTCTGCGCACATTTTCTGGCAGCAGAGCGTAGTTGCTCTGCAGTCTGCTATGAAGGAGCGGCTCTCGAGGTAGCTCATGCCGGACGCGATCTGCGTGGCCATGTCCATGAGCACCACGGCGTCAGGAGAGGCTGCGCGTGCGCCGCGGCGCGCAGGTAGTCCAGCAGGTGCCGAGCACATGTACCTGTGTGATGGAGCGGCTCTCGAGGGTGGCTCTCGAGGTAACCGGACACTGATGGCGGACGCGATCTGCCCATGTACATGAGCACCACGGCGTCGGGAGGCTGCGCGTGCGCCGCGGCACGCAGGTAGTCCAGCAGGTGCCGAGCACATGTACCTGTGTATGAAGGAGCGGCTCTCGAGGTAGCTCATGCCGGACGCGATCTGCGTGGCCAGCTGTACATGAGCACCACGGCGTCGAGGAGGAGGCTGCGCGTGCGCCGCGGCGGCGCAGGTAGTCCAGCAGAGTGCCGAGCACATGTACCTGTGTATGAAGGAGCGGCTCTCGAGGTAGCCTCATGCCGGACGCGATCTGCGTGGCCATGTACATGAGGCACCACGGCGTCGGGAGAGGCTGCGCGTGCGCGCCGCGGCGGCGCACAGGTAGTCAGCAGGTGCCGAGCACATGTACCTGTGTATGAAGGAGCGGCTCGAGGTAGCTCATGCGAGGACGCGATCTGCGTGGCCATGTACATACCACGGCGTCGGGAGGCTGCGGCGTCGGGAGGCTGCGTGCGCCGCGGCGCGCAGGTAGTCAAGCTGATCCAGCAGGTGCCGACACATGTACCTGTGTATGAAGGAGCGGCTCTCGAGGTAGCTCATGCCGGACGCGATCTGCGTGGCCATGTACATACGCGCAGGCACCACGGCGTCGAGAGGAGCTGCGCGTGCGCCGCGGCGCGCAGGTAGTCCAGCAGGTGCCGAGCACATGTACCTGTGTATGAAGGAGCGGCTCTCGAGGTAGCCTCGCTGCCGGACGCGATCTGCGTGGCCATGTACATGAGCACCACGGCGTCGGGAGGCTGCGCGTGCGCCGCGGCGCGCAGGTAGTCCAGCAGGTGCGCCGACTGCACCATGTACCTGCCTGTATGAAGGAGCGGCTCTCGAGGTAGCTCATGCCGGACGCGATCTGCGTGGCCATGTACATGAGCACCACGGCGTCGGAGGAGGCTGCGCGTGCGCCGCGGCGCGCAGGTAGTCCAGCAGGTATAGCCGAGCACATGTACCTGTGTATGAAGGAGGAGCGGCGGCTCTCGAGGGTAGCTCATGCCGGACGCGATCTGCGTGGCCATGTACATGAGCACCACGGCAAATCCGAGGAGGCTGCGCGTGCGCCGCGGCGCGCAGGTAGTCCAGCAGGTGCCGAGCACATGTACCTGTGTATGGAGAAGGAGCGGCTCTCGAGGTAGCTCATGCCGGACGCGATCTGCGTGGCCATGTACATGAGCACTCACGGCGTCAAGGGGAGCTGCGTCGCCGCGGCGCGCAGGTAGTCCAGCGCGCAGCAGGTGCCGAGCATGTACCTGTGTATGAAGGGCGGCTCTCCGAGGTAGCTCATGCCGGACGCGATCTGCGTGGCCATGTACATGAAGCACCACGGCGTCGGGAGGCTGCGCGTGCGCCGCGGCGCGCGGGTAGTCCAACGCAGTGCCGAGCACATGTACCTGTGTATGAAGGAGGCGGCTCTCGAGGTAGCGCTCATGCCGGACGCGATCTGCGTGGCCATGTACATGAGCACCACGGCGTCGGGAGGCTGCGCGTGCGCCGCGGCGCGCAGGTAGTCCAGCAGGTTGCCGAGCACATGTACCTGTGTATGAAGGAGCGGCTCTCGAGGTAGAGCTCATGCCGGACGCGATCTGCGTGGCCATGTACATGAGACACCACGGCGTCGGGAGAGCTGCGCGTGCGCCGCGGCGCGCAGGTAGTTCCAGCAGGTGCCGAGCACATGTACCTGTGTATGAAGGAGCGGCTCTCGAGGTAGGCTCATGCCGGACGCGATCTGCGTGGCCATGTACCATGAGCACCACGGCGTCGGGGAGGCTGCGCGTGCGCCGCGGCGCGCAGGTAGTCCAGCAGGTGCCGAGCACATGTACCTGTGTATGAAGGAGCGGCTCTCGAGGTAGCTCATGCCGGACGCGATCTGCGTGGCCATGTACATGAGCACCACGGCGTCGGGAGGCTGCGCGTGCGCCGCGGCGCGCAGGTAGTCCAGCAGGTGCCGAGCACATGTACCTGTGTATGGAAGGAGCGGCTCTCGAGGTAGCTCATGCCAGGACGCGATCTGCGTGGCCATGTACATGAGCACCACGGCGTCGGGAGAGCTGCGCGTGCGCCGCGGCGCGCAGGTAGTCCAGCAGGTGCCGAGCACATGTAGCCTGTGTATGAAGGAGCGGCTCTCGAGGTAGCTCATGTACCGGACGCGCGATCTGCGTGGCCATGTACATGAGCACCACGGCGTCGGGGAGAGAGCTGCGCGTGCGCCGCGGCGCGCAGGTAGTCCAGCAGAGTGCCGAGCACATGTACCTGTGTATGAAGGAGCGGCTCTCCGAGGCTAGCTCATGCCGGACGCGATCTGCGTGGCCATGTACATGAGCACCACGGCGTCGGGAGGCTGCGCGTGCGCCGCGGCGCGCCAGGTAGTCCAGCCAGGTGCCGAGCACATGTAGCCTGTGTATGAAAAGGAGCTGGCTCTCGAGGTGAAAGCTCATGCCGGACGCGATCTGCTCGTGGCCATGTACATGAGCACCACGGCGATCGGGAGGCTGCGCGTGCGCCGCGGCGCGCAGGTAGTCCAGCAGGTGCCGAGCACATGTACCTGTGTATGGAAGGAGCGGCTCTCGAGGTAGCGTCATGCCGGACGCGATCTGCACGTGGCCTGTACATGAGCACCACGGCGTCGGGAGGCTGCGCGTGCGCCGCGGCGCGCGCAGGTAGTCCAGCAGGTGCCGAGCACATGTACCTGTGTATGAAGGAGCGGCTCTCGAGGTAGCTCATGCCGGACGCGATCTGCGTGGCCATGTACATGAGCACCACGGCGTCCGGGAGGCGTGCGCGTGCGCCGCGGCGCGCAGGTAGTCCAGCAGGTGCCGAGCATGTACCTGTGTATGAAGGAGCGGCTCTCGAGGTAGCTCATGCCGGACGCGATCTGCGTGGCCATGTACATGAGCACCACGGCGTCGGGAGAGGCTGCGCGTGCGCCGCGGCGCGCAGGTAGTCCAGCAGGTGCCGAGCACATGTACCTGTGTATGAAGGAGCTGGCTCTCGAGGTAGCTCATGCCGGACGCGATCTGCGTGGCCATGTAGCCCATGAGCACCACGGCGTCCCGGGAGGCTGCGCGTGCGCCGCGGCGCGCAGGTAGTCCAGCAGGTTGCCGAGCACATGTACCTGTGTATGAAGGAGCGGCTCTCGAGGTAGCTCATGCCGGACGCGATCTGCGTGGCCATGTACATGAGCACCACGGCGTCCGGGAAGGCTGCGCGTGCGCCGCGGCGCGCAGGTAGTCCAGCAGGTGCCGAGCACATGTACCTGTGTATGGAAAAGGAGCGGCTTTCTCGAGGCGAAAGCTCATGCCGGACCGCGATCTGCGTGGCCATGTACATGAGCACCACGGCGCGTCGGGAGAGCTGCGCGTGCGCCGCGGCGCGCAGGTAGTCCAGCAGGTGCCGAGCACACCTGTATGAAGGAGCGGCTCTCGAGGTAGCTCATGCCGGACGCGATCTGCGTGGCCATGTACGCAGGCACCACGGCGTCAGAGGAGAGGCTGCGCGTGCCGCGGCGCGCAGGTAGTCAGCAGGTGCCGAGCACATGTACCTGTGTATGAAGGAGCGGCTCTCCGAGGTAGCTCGGCTTTGCCGGACGCGATCTGCGTGGCCATGTACATGAGCACCACACGGCGTCGGGGAGGAAAGCTGTAGTATGTATAGATTCAATAGTGATATAAACAAAAAGGTATCAAAGTTAATGATTTAACATGAAAAGTATCAAATTAAATAAATATTTATATTGTAACTTGAGAATAGGAATGCAGGCGGCATCGCTTTGTTATAGAAGCTTCGGCGTTCTCTTTTTGTAATCTGATGCCTATCATGTGACGACCACCCAATTAAAAGGTTTATGACAGCCAGTATGTTAGTATATAAGAAATATTTTATAGAGAATTAAAATCAGTATTTACTCCGCGCTCGTTGTTTCAATCCACCCGCTTTTGTTGCCAACATCACATGGCGACCCTGCCAGTGCGGAACGCTCGCAGGCAGTTCCGTGTATATAGTGCATAGTGAGTACCAGTAACCATCCACTCGGCACCACTACAGTTCCAACTAGCCGGTATCCATCGCGCGGAACAAACGCTTGAAAGGTGGAGGTACAATCAGCAGAAGGCTTTAAGGTAACAATTATCCAGGGACGTCGATACTGCCAAAAATATGTTGTTGTAAACATCGACATCTCGATGCCATCACCACCGCAAGGGACTCGGATTGCCAGTAGTTCCAAAAGGCACCAGACAACCAACCAAGACCGCCGACCGACGGTGATGTGCGCCCAACCACGAAAAATAACTCAGGAGGTACTACAGGACGTAACACAGAAGCTAATCAAGGACCAAGGAGGTTTTAAACTATATACCTATAATAACTATACTGTACTATTCTATATATTATATTAATTTAAATTGTGAAATTAATAAATAACTACAGAAATCGGAAATAATACTAACAGGTACACATACATATGAGCACACATACCAGGTAAATCACATTCCAATAACCTAAATTGGTGCACGCCTAATATGGCACCGGCTGCGCCATGCGCCAACGGCTCAAGACCTGAGATACAGGCCGAATACGATCCAAGGTATCAGATTTTTACTAAAAAAAATATATTAAATACACTGTAAACTTATTATGGGAAGTTACAATCACTTGTGAACAACCGAAAAGAACTAGTAGTCCGGTCAAAAGATTTACATTAAAGACAAATATCTACCATGAAGATGTACCAAAAAGAAATAGAGGCTGTAGTAAAATTGTTCTGCCACAAATATGGAAGTGCAATACGAAGGTGCACAATTATATTGGAAGGAAGGGGAGACTGGCCATTAGAGCATATATTGAAGGCAAAACAGGAGAGCAGCTTGCTGTGTCCCCGAAAAATCACAGGGAACAACTTTTTCCATGCTAGTGAACACTCTAGACGCTAAGAGATTTGAGGATGGAACAAAGGCAGTAGCTAAAATGAACAGGATCTATAGTAGTGAAAACTATATTTATTTGGGAAATTTCATACGAAAGGGACTCAACATACAAAGAGTGGTGAGGTGCAGTGAATATTCCGTATAATAGTTGTTTCTTCTGTTTCTTCTACATGATGCAGGATATCACGTGATAGACTTTCGGTACAAAAAAAAACTTTCCCGTATATTTACATTAATATTTTTTAAAAGTATTTTTTATCAATTATTTGTCAAAATTTAGTAATACAAATGTGAGCTTCATACAAACTTTTCGCTAAACGTACATTAGCAATATTAATGAAAGTAATCAAACAATATCATTATAGTTTTTTTTTTAAGAAATCTTCGCATTCACTGACAATCTAGTTATCGAAAAAAAAAGTTAATTCCGAAGTTATTAGACGCCAACGATTAGCTACGCCGAGCCAACATTACATGACGGTAAGGACACAATAAACGTAAGGAAAAACAATAAAAAAAAAAAAAAAAAAATTGCCATATTTTAATTTAAAACTTTTGTTGATTTAAATACACTGTTATAGTTCACGGTTCACAAGTTATTATATTATATTGCAAAAGTAATTCCTTCAAGACTACCTTTGTAACGTAAAATTTAAGTAAAAGTTTTTCAGAACAAGTCAATTTATCTTAACTATCAGTAATACGCCAGACAAACTGACCATTTTATTATTTGAAAATTTAATTTTAGTAATTTATTACAAAAGGATATACTGTCTAAAACTTTCTGTTCATACAATTAATAAATTAGTTATCTTAAAATGCAGTTTTAGATAATACTAAGATATCGAGTTAACTTTTCGTGAACTCTATTGAAATAAATTAACTTACTAATTGTAATCTGTAATAACTATCACTTCACGAGTAAACTCTGTTCGTATTAATCATGGGTTTAAATAAATATTATTAAATTGTGTTACTCATGGATATTTTAAAATAAATTTTATCAATGTTTAATGATAAACACTGGTCAACAAAATTTCGACTTTTGGGATAGCGCCTGAAAACATACTATTTTACTTGTAGAATTACATATACTAGCACAAAATTGAAAATATTTTGTATCTGTTACCACTTTCGTAAACTGAGTAAACTTTTTTTATCGAAAATTTCAGTGATTTTACTAATATTTGAAGATGTACTGTGAACGAATTTTATTCCAAAAAATATGTTTCAATTCGAAAAACGAAGAAAAAACTAATCATTATTAAAATAGAGCTTCACTTGACAAACCTTTAGTTTTATGATGTAATAATCAAGAAAAATAAATGTCACTGTTTTCCCCATTCAAAACACTCAATGACAATTATATGGAAAAATGTGCATTATTTTAGAAGAAATATATAATAAAATAGGGACTAAATATAGACACGATCTAAACGATATCGTATTCAGGTGGGTAATTACCATAAGACAGGTATATTCACAATAAAAAAAAAAAAAAAAAAATGGACATTTAATGTATATATATATATATTTTAAAGTTACACAGAATTGAAGATTGTGAACTTTTGACATCAAATAACTCAAAATTTCCACGTAGGACGTACTTTTACTACTAGAATCATATTTATGCAATGCATAAGGCATAAATTATCTTTCGGTTGTCATGCACCAAAACCTTGTATACCAGTGTAATAATTGTTAAAAGTGTTTCTACGCTACGATGGCTGTATCTAATAGAATAATGAGTTAAATACTAGGTATTAATAACCCGCATAAATTAATTATATTGTTCACCTGGAAGAGTAAAAATAAGTAATACTTAGAAAAAAAAAATGAATTTTAGACAATTATTGTATCTCAACGAGACTGTTTTTAGTAAACAAAGACTTGACTGAGTAAATGACGGAATTAGAAACATTGGTGAATTAGAATTCGATAAACTAATAGCGCTTAAAGTTATCGAAATTCTTTTAAACCAATGGCTTTCGAACAATGACTGTAAAATGACTTTAACGACTTCAATAATATAAATAAGTAAATAATACAACAGAATAATAAATAAATAAAGAAAATGATAGGTAATACAAAAAGGAAATGATAATAAGAAAAATTAATAATGATAACGCCATGAGTTATAAAATGAATAATTTGATACGCGTGTAGGTACATAGGAATTAACTGGTCCTTCATATTCGATCATAGTCGGAACGACGTTCCACCGTGAGAAATGTTGGAGACATTTGAAGTCTTAAATCAGTACCCTGGCACAAGAGCATCATCCTTCTTTACACTATATAAAGTTGGAGACATAATAAAATTTGTCTTAAAAGATGATTCTTTACTTGAATAAGTAGTGCTTTCAATATATGATATTATAAAAAAAAAAAATAATGTGAGAGTCGACTCATAAGTTTTGTTAAGTACCTACAATAATTGTATAAGCCGGCCGGCGACGGATACCAAACAGAGAGGTCCGTTTATGTTATTTAATAATAAGTCGTATCAAGTAATAATGGGGGTAATATGAATGGCAATAAATAAATGCAAAAAAAAAAAAAAATAAACAAAGTTCGAACTAAATATATTAGGGAAGAAAAACAAAGAAGAGTCAAAAATATTAATACATGATAAAATAAATAAAATATTGTTAATTACCCATGCTTCCCAGCACAAATGACACGACGTGCCTTTGTGAAGGAACTTGGTATAAAAAGGAACTGAATGAATTATATAAAAAAAAAAAAAAAAATATATATATAATTAAAAGTAAATAAGTACATACTTTGAAAAATATCCTAATGCACATAATAAAAATCATTTGATGACTAGTAAACAAATAAATAAATAAAATGTATGTGTGTAAATAAATAAATGTATATAAGGCTCTTCCAGGGATAATGTTATAATCTGTTATAGCATTTTTTTTTACTTATTCAGTTGATGTTGACAAAATAAAAGCACCTTGCAATTTCCTAACTATTCGTATACAACATTAGTGCGTGTTCGTATTAATAAAAGTTGTATAAGTAACATTTTAATTGGTTTCAAACTCCAAACTCAACTCAAAATCTTTATTCACCGAAAAATATTTTAAATACCTATCATTTCGTGAACGTTATCTTTTGCTTATCGCACTTTGCTGACGTCAATATTCTCAAATCATGGATATTAATAGAGAGAAGTAAAGCGAGTCTCATCACCGAGCTCACCCACTCACATAAGAAGACGAATTAGACAGTATATCAAAAAACCAATGCTTTTCTATTATCAAAAACTATCAATAAATCGTTTTGCTAGAAATTAATTAATTTGGGTAATTTGTTGCAAAGGCTTACATATTCTATGAACAAAAATTTTCTTGAAAAAAAAAAAAAAAAGAAAAAAAAAATTAAAGCAATAGATTACACATCAAATTCTAAAAGTATCGGCGTTTACGAATGAGTTAAATATTCAGATGCAGGACGAGATCCTAGTACAAGCGCTCATGATCTGTTGACTCAGCAGGCACCGCTAGTCAAAGACATCTAAGTGCTGCGAATCTAATTTACGATATTTTGAGTTCTGATATTTTGAATTATCTAATATACCTAAATAATAACTTTCAAAATAAAACGATCAAGTAACAAAATTAAGTTGCAAAAAAAAAAAAAAAAAAAAAAATAACTAAGATTTGACAAATAAATATTACGATAATAAAAAATTAAAAATGTGACTAAAGAATGAGAATATACAATAAAAATTGAGGAATACACATACCTATATGATAAAGACAATATTTTAATGTAACGAAATTTTAATAGATACATTAATAAGACTAAGATTAACATAAGGAAAATATATGTTGATAAAATTTAACAATAAGTCAATTAAATAATGAGAGATCTGTAGAAGTTACTTAGATCGTTCGGTAAGGATGAATATGTATCTGCTTATTTTAGTTTCCGATGAAAATGTTAAGTACATATAAAAAAAAAAAGGAAAACAGAAGTTCTTAAGCATATACGATAGTTGTTCAGTAACCTAAGTGTATTTAGCTTGAAAGAATGATTTAAACTAATTCATCAATACCATTGTATCCAGTTTTCAATACCTTATTTATTTATGAAAAGATTATGTAATATAATATGTATCATATGAAAGTTAACCACTAGATAAACATACAGATAAGTTGAAAATCAAATTTGATACCTCTCAGATTGTAATTATTGTAATAATCTGGTAAAACTGGTCGAAAGTAAATATAAAATAGGAAACTTGGTAAAGATAAAGTAAAAATAATTCATAAAACCAAAAATTGTATAATGAAAAAAAAAAAAAAAGTCCATATATATGTTACATTTTTTTTTCCAAAAGGAAGGAGATGTAGTATGTATAGATTCAATAGATATAAACAAAAAGGTATCAAATTAATATTTAACATGAAAAGTATCAAATTAAATAAATATTTATATTGTAACTTGAGATAGGAATGCAGGCGGCATCCTTTGTTATAGAAGCTTCGGCGTTCTCTTTGTAATCTGATGCCTATCATGTGACGACCACCCAATTAAAAGGTTTATTGTATGTTAGTATATAAGAAATATTTTATAGAATTAAAATCAGTATTTACTCCGCGCTCGTTGTTTCCAATCCACCCTTTTGTGCCAACATCACAATATATGCGCGTGCGCCGCGGCGCGCAGGTAGTCCAGCGAGGTGCCGAGCACATGTACCTGTGGTATGAAGGAGCGGCTCTCGAGGTAGCTCATGCCGGACGCGATCTGCGTGGCCATGTACATGAGCACCACGGCGTCGGGAGGGCTGGCGCGTGCGCCGCGGCGCGCAGGTAGTCCAGCAGGTGCCGAGCACATGTACCTGTGTGTATGAAGGAGCGGCTCTCGAGGTAGCTCATGCCGGACGCGGATCTGCGTGGCCATGTACATAGAGCACCACGGCGTCGGGAGGCTGCGCGTGCGCCGCGGCGCGCAGGTAGTCCAGCAGGTGCCGAGCACATGTACCTGTGTATGAAGGAGCGGCTCTCGAGCGTAGCTCATGCCGGACGCGATCTGCGTGGCCATGTACATGAGCACCACGGCGTCGGGAGGGCTGCGCGTGCGCCGCGGCGCGCAGGTAGTCCAGCGCGGGTGCCGAGCACATAGTACCTGTGTATGAAGGAGCGGCTCTCGAGGCTAGCTCATGCCGGACGCGATCTGCGTGGCCATGTACATGAGCACCACGGCGTCAGGGAGGCTGCGCGTGCGCCGCGGCGCGCAGGTAGTCCAGCAGGTGCCGAGCACATGTACCTGTGTATGAAGGAGCGGCTCTCGAGGTAGCTCGCTCATGCCGGACGCGATCTGCGTGGCCATGTACATGAGCACCACGGCGTCGGGAGGCTGCGGCGTGCGCCGCGGCGCGCAGGTAGTCCAGCAGGTGCCGAGCACATGTACCTGTGTATGAAGGAGCGGCTCTCGAGGTGTAGCTCATGCCGGACGCGATCTGCGTGGCCATGTACATGAGCACCATCGGCGTCGGTTGAGGCTATGCGCCGCGGCGCGCAGGTAGTCCAGCAGGTGCCGAGCACATGTACCTGTGTATGAAGGAGCGGCTCTCGAGGTAGCTCATGCCGGACGCGACGCGATCTGCGTGGCCATGTACATGAAGCACCACGGCGTCGTGGGAGGCTGCGGCGTGCGCCGCGGCGCGCCAGGTAGTCCAGCAGGTGCCGAGCACATACGTACCTGTGTATGAAGGAGCGGCTCTCGAGGGTAGCTCATGCCGGACGCGATCTGCGTGGCCATGCGCTACATGAGCACCACGGCGTCGGGAGGCTGCGCGTGTGCCGCCGCGGCGCACGCAGGTAGTCCAGCAGGTGCCGAGCACATGTACCTGGTGTATGAAGAGGAGCGGCTCCTCGAGGTAGCTCATGCCGGACGCGATCTGCGTACGCCATGTACATGAGCACCACACGGCGTCGGGAGAGCTGCGCGTGCGCCGCGGCGCGCAGGTAGTCCAGCAGGTGCCGAGCACATGTACCTGTGTATGGCGAAGGAGCGGCTCTCCGAGGTAGCTCATGCCGGACGCGATCTGCGTGGCCATGTACGGCATGAGCACCACGGCGTCGGGAGGCTGCGCGTGCGCCGCGGCGCGCAGGTAGTCCAGCAGGTGCCGGAGCACATGTACCTGTGTAGTGAAGGAGCGGCTCTCGAGGTAGCTCATGCCGGACGCGATCTGCGTGGCCATGTACATGAGCACCACGGCGTCGGGAGGTGGCGCGAGGCGTGCGGCCGCGGCGCGCAGGTAGTCCCAGCAGGTGCCGAGCACATGTACCTGTGTATGCGAAGGAGCGGCTCTCGAGGTAGCTCATGCCGGACGCGGATCTGCGTGGCCATGTACATGAGCACCACGGCGTCGGGAGAGGCTGCGCGTGCGCCGCGGCGCGCCAGGTAGGGCCCAGCAGGTGCCGAGCACATGTACCTGTGTATGAAGGAGCGGCTCTCGAGGTAGCTCATGCCGGACGCGATCTGCGTGGCCATGTACATGAGCACCACGGCGTCAGGAGAGGCTGCGCGTGCGCCGCGGCGCGCAGGTAGTCCAGCAGGGTGCTGCGAGCACATGTACCTGTGTATGAAGGAGCGGCTCTCGAGGTAGCTCATGCCGGACGCGATCTGCGTGGCCATGTACATGGAGCACCACGGCGTCGGGAGGCTGCGATGAGCGCCGCCGGCGCGCAGGTAATCCCCAGCAGGAAGCCGAGCACATGTACCTGTGTATGAAGGGGAGAGCGGCTCTCGGAGGTAGCTCATGCCGGACGCGATCTGCGTGCGCCATGTACATGAGCACCACGGCGTCGGGAGTGGCCAAGATGCGCGTGCGCCGCGGCGCGCAGGTAGTCCCAGCAGGTGCCGAGCACATGTACCTGTGTATGTACATGTGAGCGGCTCTCGAGGTAGCTCATGCCGGACGCGATCTGCGTGGCCATGTACATAGAGCACCACGGCGTCGGGAGGCTTGATAGCGCGTGCGCCGCGGCACGCGCAGTGTGAGTCCAGCAGGTGCCGAGCACATGTAGCCTGTGTATGAAGGAGCGGCTCTCGAGGTAGCTCATGCCGGACGCGATCTGCGTGGGGCCATGTACATGAGCACCACGGCGTCGGGAGGCTGCGCGTGCGCCGCGTAGCGCGCAGATGGTCCAGCAGGTGCCGAGCACATGTAACCTGTGTATGAAGGAGCGGCTCTCGAGGTAGCTCATGCCGGACGCGATCTGCGTGGCCATGTACATGAGCACCACGGCGTCGGGAGAGGCTGCGCGTGCGCCGCGGCGCGCAGGTAGTCCCAGCAGGTGCCGGAGCACATGTACCTGTGTATGAAGGAGCGGCTCTCCTGAGGTAGCCCGCTCATGCCGGACGCGATCTGCGCTGCTGGCCATAAGCATGAGCACCACGGTGCTGGGAGGCTGCGAGGCGCGCCGCGGCGCCGCAGGTAGTCCAGCAGGTGCCGAGCACATGTACCTGTGTATGAAGGAGCGGCTCTCGAGGTAGCCTCATGCCGGACGCGATCTGCGTGGCCGCCGTGGCATACATGAGCACCACGGCGTCGGGAGGTTGCCGCGCGTAGCGCCGCGGCGCGCAGGTAGTCCAGCAGGTGCCGAGCACATGTACCTGTGTATGAAGGAGCGGCTCTCGAGGTAGCTCATGCCGGACGCGATCTGCGTGGCCATGTACATGAGCACCACGGCGTCGGGAGGCTGCTGCGTGCGCCGCGGCGCGCAGGTAGTCCAGCAGGTGCCGAGCACAGTGTACCTGTGTATGAAGGAGCGGCTCTCGAGGTAAGCTCATGCCGGACGCGATCCTGCGTGGCCATGTACATGAGCACCACGGCGTCGGGAGGCTTGCGCGTGCGCCGCGGCGCGCAGGTAGTCCAGCAGGTGCCGAGCACATGTACCTGTGTATGAAGGAGCGGCTTCCTCGAGGTAGCTCATGCCGGACGCGATCTGCGTGGCCATGTACATTGAGCACCACGGCGTCGGGAGGCTGCGGCGTGCGCCGCGGCGCGCAGGTAGTCCAGCAGGTGCCGAGCACATGTACCTGTGTATGAAGGAGCGGCTCTCGAGGTAGCGCTCATGCCGGACGCGATCTGCGTGGCCATGTACGCATGATGAGCACCACGGCGTCAGGGAGTGGCTGCGCATGTGCGCCGCGGCGCGCAGGTAGTCCAGCAGGTGCCGAGCACATGTACCTGTGTATGAAGGAGCGGCTCTCGAGGGTAAGCTCATGCCGGACGCGATCTGCGTGGCCATGTACATGAGCACACCACGGCGTCGGGAGGCTGCGCGTGCGCCGCGGCGCGCAGGTAGTCCAGCAGGTGCCGAGCACATGTACCTGTGTATGAAGGAGCGGCTCTCGAGGAGGTAGCTCATGCCGGACGCGATCTGCGTGGCCATGGACATGAGCACCACGGCGTCGGGAGGCTGCGCGTGCGCCGCGGCGCGCAGGTAGTCCAGCAGGTGCCGAGCACATGTACCCGTGTGTGATGAAGGAGCGGCTCTCGAGGTAGCTCATGCCGGACGCGATCTGCGTGGCCATGTACATGAGCACCACGGCGTCGAGGAGGCTGCGCGTGCGCCGCGGCCGCGCAGGTAGTCCGCGCAGGTGCCGAGCATGTACCTGTGTATGAAGGGAGCGGCTCTCGAAGGTAGCTCATGCCGGACGCGATCTGCCGTGGCCATGTACATGAGCACCACGGCGTCAGGGAGGCTGCGCGTGCGCCGCGGCGCGCGAGGTAGTCCAGCAGGTGAAGCCGAGCACATGTACCTCGTGTATGAAGGAGCGGCTCTCGAGGTAGCTCATGCCGGACGCGATCTGCGTGGCCATGTACATAGAGCACCACGGCGTCGGGAGGCTGCGCGTGCGCCGCGGCGCGCAGAGTAGTCCAGCAGGTGCCGAGCACATGTACCTGTGTATGAAGGAGCGGCTCTCGAGGGTAGCTCATGCCGGACGCGATCTGCCGTGGCCATGTACATGAGCACCACGGCGTCGGGAGGCTGCGCGTGCGCCGCACCCGGCGCGCAGGTAGTCCAGCAGGTGCCGAGCACATGTACCTGTGTATGAAGGAGCGGCTCTCGAGGTAGCTCATGCGCCGGACGCGATCTGCGTGGCCATGTACATGAGCACCACGGCGTCAGGGAGGCTGCGCGTGCGCCGCGGCGCGCAGGTAGTCCAGCAGGTGCCGAGCACATGTACCCGTGTGTATGAAGGAGACGGCTCTCGAGGTAGCTCATGCCGGACGCGATCTGCGTGGCCATGTACATGAGCACCACGGCGTCGGCCGAGGCTGCGTGCGTGCGCCGCGGCGCGCAGGTAGTCCCAGCAGGGTGCCGAGCACATGTACCTGTGCGCGAAGCTGAGCGGCTCTCGAGGTAGCCTCATGCGCCGGACGCGATCTGCGTGGCCATGTGCGCATGAGCACCACGGCGTCGGAGGCTGCGCGTCGCCGCGGCGCGCAGGTAGTCCAGCAGGTGCCGAGCACATGTACTCGTGTATGAAGGAGCGGCTCTCGAGGTAGCTCATGCGCCGGACGCGATCTGCGTGCGGCCATGTACATGAGCACCACGGCGTCGGGAGGCTGCGCGTGCAGCCGCGGCGCGCAGGTAGTCCAGCAGGTGCCGAGCACATGTACCTGTGCTTATGAAGGAGCGGCTCTCGAGGTAGCTCATGCCGGACGCGGATCTGCGTGGCCATGTTACAGCGAGCACCACGGCTGTTTCGGTAATATATTGGGTAAAACTAAACGCAGGCGTTTCGCATTGCTGCCGCCAGAGGGCGTTCGGGGTTTTCACACTGCTAGCGCGAATGGCTCGCGGACGGTCGCCATTGCATTGCCGTCTATGGCGATATCGGTTTGATTTTAATACGCGAGAGGTTCCGCGTTCTTTGATTGCTAATTAGCTTGAGTTGTGTTTGTGAATTTCCTGTTTGTTAAATAACTATTGAACTTTGTGTTTGTGTACCCGTCATGGTGACTTTTTCTTGTGAGAGGTGAAGCGTGGCTGGCTGTTCACATCTGGCTGTTCCCGAGTGAAACTACGGGAAGAAATCTATTTATTTGTCCTGGGGAATTGAGATCTCAAGGGTTAGGTAGGGTGATTAGGAATTCCCCTTCCCGAAGACACTCAAGTTTGGATCCGAAGAGAAAGAAGATTTAATTTGGTAAGTGTTCAATTGTAGTTAATTTATAGGTTAGGTTATCATATAGGGCCCCTGTAGCTCCCTTCATAAGCTACGGTGGTAGCAGACTGCGTTAAGTTAGTTAGGTTTTAGTCGGGCAAACGTGGTGCCGCGTGGAGATTTTTTCCCGGTACTTATTTTTACCGGTGGTTTTTTCCCGGTGAAGTTCCGGTACAGAATTCTTCCCGCCGCTTCGTTTGTCCGGATTCTCTCTGCCACATTTTCTGGCAGCAGAGCGTAGTTGCTCTGCACATTTTCTGGTAGCAGAGCGTAGTTTATCTACCCTCTATTTGTTCGTTTGTAAAAAATAATTAATTGTTTGTAAAAATTATTAGATTTTTTTCTTAGTTTGTTTGTATAAGAATATTTGTAACCTTTTTTGTATTTGTTTGCGGTTTGTACCGTGCGTTCCGGGTTTGTGCCATTCTCATACCTACCGCGGTTCTTCGTGTAGTTGCTTGATTTTGTTGTTTTTTATTTACCTTTTGTTATTTTTTTGTTTGTGACTTGACGCGATGGCGAAGGCCTCCAATGCTAGGGCGACACTCGCCAACGAATTGGAGATGGTTTGTGACGGCCGGAGGACTCCTGTCCCGGAAGGACAGGGAGTGGCGCCATACTGCTAAGAGCGGATCACCTCCACTCACGATTGATTAGCGCGGAAGCGGCCATGGCGGCGCTTACCGAAGCCGATCTTACCCCGGAGGCCTACGCAGGTCACATGGCGGACATGGACCAGATCCTGAGTCTGCACGATGATATCGCGGAGGCGGTGACCGCAATAAGGGCGAGACAGGCTGGCGGACCAGCGCCCTCGCACACCTGTTAGACAGGAAGGACCAGCGGTTACTGGTCGGCTCCCCACCCTTCAGCTGTCCCACTTTGGGGGTAGGATGGAGGAGTGGGTAGCATATAAAAATATGTTTGAGTCCCTGGTCGTAGCACGACAGGATTTGTCGAAGGCCCAGAAGATGGCCTACCTCCTCTCCACTCTTGAGGATGAAGCGCGGTCGCTCATCCAGCACCTCCGGGTGGAGGACGACCAGTACGATACGGCTTGGGAGTTATTGAACTACCGCTACCAAAACTTACGTTTGTTAGCGGATGCGCACGCCGCACAGTTGATGGCCCTGCCCAAGGTGGCCAACAGGGCACAGTTGCGCCTGCAGTTGCTCACGCCCGTTACAGTGGCCTGTAACGCGCTCCGCACACTGGGGCTGCCGGTGGACCAATGGTCCTTTTTGCTGGTGCACATTGTATTGGGCAAATTACCCAATGACATCCGCTCGCGATTTGAGCGCGAGAATGCGGAACGGGATAGCACCACCCTACCAACATTCACTGACTTGGTGAAGTTTTTGGAGTTTGAGGCACGGGCGGCTGAGAATACCATGACGGACTCAGCGCCATCCAGAGCGCCTGAACGTAGGCCCCAACAGGGACGGCAACCGCCACCGCGTGGAGCTGGTGTGCGGGTTGCACACACGGCAGCAGTCGCGGGGGACGCGGACTGCCTGCAATGTGGCCGGATGGGCCACAGCCTGCTGCAATGCAGGGACTGGCAGAGACTGCCAGTACAAGATAGGCGCCGCATGGCAAAGCGGCATGAACTTTGCTTTTATTGTTTGGGCGGTCACTATGCACGTGACTGTCCCAGTGCCATACCATGTAGTGCATGCCGTGGGCGGCACCACGCGATGCTTTGCATGAACCGCAACGGGGATGGCACCCGGATGTTGAGGCAGGGGTCCCCTATGGGCGGGGGCGCTCCTGCGCGAAGCCCTCCACCACCGGACGGAGGACGCGGCTTCGCTCGTCGCACCCCCTCGGGAGGGGGTCGCGTACCTGCGCGGGTCTTGGCGGACCGGGACCACGCGCCCCAAGGTCATGGCCAGTATGTAGCTGGCCAGGCCCCGGATAGGGCCCCCATGGGCGGGGGCCCTAGATCGGACGTGAGAGTGGGGACACCCCCTCCACGCGGGTTACCAATACCCAACACATGCAGCCGCAGCGGTTTTCTCCGCCGCTGCACGAGTACCCACGGCTGGAGTACCACCCGCCGTACCATATGTATGGCCGGGCCGCGGGTTCTGCCCCCTCAGATGGGGATGTGCACTCGCCCGCCATATTATCCGGGTCAGTGGCGCGCCCCTGGTTTGGAGAGAGTGGGGAGCCCGTAACTAGCTTGCTCCCTTGCTGGGACAGAGCCGCGGACGGTTCTGCTCCCTACCGCGGTGGTCCGCGTATGGGGTCGTGGGGGAAGCCATTAATTTGAGAGCTCTGTTGGACTCAGGGGCTCAAAGCAGTTTGGTTACCACTCGAGTGGCACGCCAGTTAGGTTTAGTCGTGGAAGACTCGCCTGTGCCACTTCTTGGAGTTGGTGGCATACAAGTGAAGTGTCTGACGGGCCAGACACTTGTCACCTTTTCTTCGCTGAAGTCCTCCACAATGAGGATCACGACTTCGGCTATGGTAATGGATACCATTGCGGGTTGGCACCCTCGACAGACATACCGCCGGGTGTGTTGTCTTTGGTTTCGGGTCTGGATTTGGCCGACCCCTTTGTCTTTCATCCCGGCCCAGTGGACTTGCTCCTGGGCTCGGACGTATTGGGTTGGATTTTGTTGGGTACACAGAAGGCTCTGGGTTCGTCTTCACTGATGGCAGTGTCTACGATTTTTGGTTTTGCCCTGATGGGCCCTGTGTTTGATAATGGCACCGCGGAGGAGCCACCGGTTGTCGCATCTGCGTCCTTGGCCAAGACCATGCAAAGGTTTTGGGGAGGTGGAGGAGCCACCTATGAGTTCCAGGATGGATCCGGAACACGCTGAGTGCGAAGCCCTTTTTCGATCGACCACGGAGAGGTTGCCCTCCGGTCGGTTTGTAACTAGGTTACCTTTTGTTGCCTCTCGTCCTAGCCTAGGGCAAAGTAGGGCGCTTGCGGAGAAACGACTGCTGTCCATGGAGCGACGTATGCAGCGTGACCACGTACTTCGCGATAAATATATTGAATTTATGCGCGAGTACGAGGATTTGGGTCACATGTCTCCGGCTCGAGTTGATTGGAGCTCAACTGAGCATTATTTTTTGCCCCACCACGCGGTGGTGAAGGCCTCAACAGGCAAATTGAGGACCGTCTTCGATGGGTCCGCACCCACTTCGAACGGGGTTTCGTTGAATCTGTGTTTGCATTCGGGTCCCAAATTGCATAGGGACATAATTGACATCATCTTGAACTTTAGAAGACATCAAGTGGTTTTTGGTGCGGACATCCGGATGATGTTCCGCCAGACAGTCATACATCCTGAGGACAGGCGATTCCAGTTGATACTCTGGCGTGAGCGCCCTGAGGATCCTGTGACGGTGTATGAACTCAACACAAACACATATGGTTTGAAATCTAGTCCCTATATCGCCATCAGATCATTGCTTGAATTGGCAGAGCGGGAACGGATCCGCTTTCCCCGTGGGAGCTTCCGTGCTGTCACGTGACTTGTATGTTGATGACGTGTGCACCGGAGCCCAAAGTATTGAGGAGGCCCTCCTACTGCGGGATGAATTGATTGAAATATTGAAGACAGGTGGCTACGAGCTACGTAAGTGGTTGTCTAATGAGCCTAAAGTTCTAGAAGGGATCCCGGAGGATCACCAACAGAACCCTCACCTGTTTGAGGATGTGGATGATCCCAACAGGATAGCGGTGCTGGGCATGCAGTACCAGCCGCTAACCGATATTTTTACATTCCAAGTGGACTTGGAAATACCAAAAGTCTGGACTAAGAGAACGGTGTTGTCCGTAATAGCCCGTATGTTTGATCCAAGCGGTTGGATCAGTCCAGTGATATTCTCTGCAAAGTGTCTTCTTCCAGAGACTTTGGACTTTGGGCGTCTCGTGGGACGAGCCGCTGTTTGGCTCTCCATTGGATGATTGGCTCGAGTTGTTTTCATCGATTAAGGAAGTCAATCGGATTGCCTTGCCTCGTCGAATATTGCCCCCGGGAAATATCGAGCCAGCCTGCATGGCTTTTGTGACGCGTCGGAGCGAGGCTACGCCGCGTCAGTCTATATGCGGACAGTTGACGCCGATGGCCGGGTCAATGTCTCGCTTTTGTTAGGGAAGAGCAAGGTCGCCCCCATCAGGACTAGGCTGACTATTCCCAAGCTTGAGTTGAGTGGAGCTCACCTTCTCTCTAAATTGTTGCATCACGTTGCCAGTGAACTGGCGGCCACGGTCGAAATACGGGACATCTTCGCCTGGTCGGATAGCCAGGTCGCGCTTGCATGGTTGCGCGCGGCCCCACATACCTTGGAGGTTTTTGTGGGAAATCGGGTTTCCCAAATCCAGAATATCGGAATTGATATAACATGGAGACATGTGCCGGGAGAGCTTAACCCAGCGGACTGTGCTTCCCGAGGTTGTACGGCACCAGAATTGGTGTCACACCCGCTCTGGTGGGGTCCAGAGTGGCTGATGGGATCAGAAACATCTTGGCCTGTCTGTCAGACAGATGTTACTTCTTTGAGTTTGACTGGGCTCCGTGTACATGCTGTAGTCGCTGAGACGACGTCGGAGCCGGATTGGCTACTTGCTCGGTATAGCAGCTTGGATAAGCTTCTGGGTGTCACCAGTTGGATTAAGCGTTTCATACATAATTGTAGAAACCCACAGGCAAAGCGGTTGGAGCCGATTGCAGGTGCAGAAGAGCGCCGGAGCGCATTGTTGCATTGGGTCCGTGTCGTGCAGACCGGACGGTTTGAGTCAGAGCTTCAGATTTTGCGCGACGGACGCGCTAAGTTGAAGGGCGCGGTCGCTCGTTTGAACCCGTACATCGACTCGGATGGGCTTCTTCGGGTTGGAGGCAGGCTCCGGAAGGCGGATCTTCCATATGAGACTCGCCATCCTCTGTTGTTGCCCAAGGGCGGACCCTTGGTGCAGCTTTTGGTGTCTGATCGACACATTCGTAACGCCCATGCTGGGTGCAATGCTTTGTTGGCTATTTTGCAACGCGAATTTTGGATATTGTCTGCCCGAAGAGCAATCCGTAGTGTTCTGTTTCGATGTATTGCATGTTATAGGTTGAAGGCATCCACGATGCAACCACAGATGGGTGATTTGCCCGTTGATCGAATTCGACCTTCGAGGCCGTTTGACGGCGTTGGAACCGATTTTGCCGGTCCCTTTTCGATCAAGGCTTCTCCCTTTCGTAATGCCCGTATTGTGAAGGGCTATTTGTGTGTATTTGTTTGTTTGGCCACCAAGGCTGTCCATTTGGAGGTGGTATCGGCTCTGACTACGGAGGCCTTCGTCGCCGCGTTGGATCGCTTTGTTTCGCGTCGAGGTCTACCTTCCCTTATTAGGTCTGATAATGGCACAAACTATAAAGGAACTGTAAATTATCTTAAGGATGTTTCCGTGTTTATTGATAAAAATTGTACTAGTTTAAGTCAAATTGCTGCCCAAAGGGGAATAACCTGGAAATTTAGTCCCCCAAGTTGCTCCCCATTGGGGAGGGATTTTTGAAGCGGCTGTGAAATCCGCAAAGACCCACCTCCGCCGCATTATCGGAGAAACGGATCTAACTTTTGAAGAGCTGGCCACAGTGTTTTGTAAAGTTGAGGCGGTCCTCAAATCTCGTCCTCTCTGTCCGCTATCTCCAGATCCAAATGACTTGGAAGCTCTCACCCCTGGTCATTTTTTGGTGGGAGGAGCCGTTGAATGCCCTGCCCGAATACCCGTGGAAGGATGAACGCGTATATCGGTTGTCGCGTTTTCAAATGTTGCAGCAAATGAGCCAGGACTTTTGGCGTCGCTGGTCGCTTGAATATTTGCATTTGCTGCAGCAAAGAGTGAAGTGGACAGACAGGACTGAGCCTCCCAGGGAGGGTGATTTAGTATTGTTAAAAGAGGCAAATTTGCCCTCATTGCTTTGGCGACGAGCTCGCATATTACGTTTGATTCTTGGCGGAGATGGCACTCCGCGTGTGGCTGAAGGTGTTGGTCGACGGTTCGATTTTAAGGAGAGGTGTGACCTCTCTCGCCCGCCTTCCCGTAGAGTAAGCTAGCGGTCTGCTTCTCAGACCGGGACGGGGGGATGTTTGTAATATATTGGGTAAAACTAAACGCAGGCGTTTCGCATTGCTGCCGCCAGAGGGCGTTCGGGGTTTTCACACTGCTAGCGCGAATGGCTCGCGGACGGTCGCCATTGCATTGCCCTATGCGATATCGGTTTGATTTTTAATACGCGAGAGGTTCCGCGTTCTTTGATTGCTAATTAGCTTGAGTTGTGTTTGTGAATTTCCTGTTTGTTAAATAACTATTGAACTTTGTGTTTGTGTACCCGTCATGGTGACTTTTTCTTGTGAGAGGTGAAGCGTGGCTGGCTGTTCACATCTGGCTGTTCCCGAGTGAAACTACGGGAAGAAATCTATTTATTTGTCCTGGGGAATTGAGATCTCAAGGGTTAGGTAGGGTGATTAGGAATTCCCCTTCCCGAAGACACTCAAGTTTGGATCCGAAGAGAAAGAAGATTTAATTTGGTAAGTGTTCAATTGTAGTTAATTTATAGGTTAGGTTATCATATAGGGCCCTGTAGCTCCCTTCATAAGCTACGGTGGTAGCAGACTGCGTTAAGATAGTTAGGTTTTAGTCGGGCAAACGTGGTGCCGCGTGGAGATTTTTTCCCGGTACTTATTTTTACCGGTGGTTTTTTCCCGGTGAAGTTCCGGTACAGAATTCTTCCCGCCGCTTTGTTTGTCCGGATTCTCTCTGCCACATTTTCTGGCAGCAGAGCGTAGTTGCTCTGCACAACGGCGTCGGGAGGCTGCGCGTGCGCCGCGGCGCGCGGAGGTAGTCCAGCAGGTGCCGAGCACATGTACCTGTGTATGAAGGAGCGGCTCTCGAGGTGGCTCATGCCGGACGCGATCTGCGTGGCCATGTACATGAGCACCACGGCGTCGGGAGGCTGCGCGTGCGCCGCGCGCTGGAGTAATTGGCAGTGCCGAGCACATGTACCTGTGTGCAAGGAGCGGCTCTCGAGGTGGCTCATGCCGGACGCGATCTGCGTGGCCATGTACATGAGCACCACGGCGTCGGGAGGCTGCGCGTGCGCCGCGGCGCGCCGGGTAGTCCGGCAGGTGCCGAGCACGTAGCCTGTGTATGAAGGAGCGGCTCTCGAGGTGGCGCTCATGCCGGACGCGATCTGCGTGGCCATGTACATGAGCACCACGGCGTCGGGGAGGCTGCGCGTGCGCCGCGGCGCAGGTAGTCCAGCAGGTGCCGAGCATGTACCTGTATGAAGGAGCGGCTCTCGAGGTAGCTCATGCCGGACGCGATCTGCGTGGCCATGTACGCGAGCACCACGGCGTCGGGAGGCTGCGCGTGCGCCGCGGCGCGCAGGTAGTCCAGCAGGTGCCGAGCACGTAGCACCTGTGTATGAAGGAGCGGCTCTCGAGGGTAGCTCATGCCGGACGCGATCTGCGTGGCCATGTACATAGGCACCACGGCGTCAGGAGGCTGCGCGTGCGCCGCGGCGCGCGGGTAGTCCAGCGAGGTGCCGAGCACATGTACCTGTGTATGAAGGAGCGGCTCTCGAGGTAGCTCATGCCGGACGCGATCTGCGTGGCCACGTCCATGAGCACCACGGCGTCGGGAGGCTGCGCGTGCGCCGCGGCGCGCAGGTAGTCCAGCAGGTGCCGAGCACATGTACCTGTGTGGCGAAGGAGCGGCTCTCGAGGTAGCTCATGCCGGACGCGATCTGCGTGGCCATGTACATGCAGGCACCACGGCGTCGGGAGGCTGCGCGTGCGCCGCGGCGCGCAGGTAGTCCAGCAGGTGCCGAGCACATGTACCTGTGTATGAAGGAGCGGCTCTCGAGGTAGCTCATGCCGGACGCGATCTGCGTGGCCATGTACATGAGCACCACGGCGTCGCAGCTGCGAGTGCGCCGCGGCGCGCAGGTAGTCCAGCAGGTGCCGAGCACATGAACCTGTGTATGAAGGAGCGGCTCTCGAGGTAGCTCATGCCGGACGCGATCTGCGTGGCCATGTACATGAGCACCACGGCGTCGGGAGGCTGCGCGTGCGCCGCGGCGCGCAGGTAGTCCAGCAGGTGCCGAGCACATGTACCTGTGTATGAAGGAGCGGCTCTCGAGGTAGCTCATGCCGGACGCGATCTGCGTGGCCATGTACATGAGCACCACGGCGTCGGGAGGCTGCGCGTGCGCCGCGGCGCGCAGGTAGTCCAGCAGGTGCCGAGCACATGTACCTGTGTATGAAGGAGCGGCTCTCCGGGTAGCTCATGCCGGACGCGATCTGCGTGGCCATGTACATGAGCACCACGGCGTCGGGAGGCTGCGCGTGCGCCGCGGCGCGCAGGTAGTCCAGCAGGTGCCGAGCACATGTACCTGTGTATGAAGGAGCGGCTCTCGAGGTAGCTCATGCCGGACGCGATCTGCGTGGCCATGTACATGAGCACCACGGCGTCGGGAGGCTGCGCGTGCGCCGCGGCGCGCAGGTAGTCCAGCAGGTGCCGAGCACATGTACCTGTGTATGAAGGAGCGGCTCTCGAGGTAGCTCATGCCGGACGCGATCTGCGTGGCCATGTACATGAGCACCACGGCGTCGGGAGGAGGCTGCGCGTGCGCGCAGGTAGTCCAGCAGGTGCCGAGCACATGTACCTGTGTATGAAGGAGCGGCTCTCGAGGTAGCTCATGCCGGACGCGATCTGCGTGGCCATGTACATGAGCACCACGGCGTCGGGAGGCTGCGCGTGCGCCGCGGCGCGCAGGTAGTCCAGCAGGTGCCGAGCACATGTACCTGTATGAAGGAGCGGCTCGAGGTAGCTCATGCCGGACGCGATCTGCGTGGCCATGTACATGAGCACCACGGCGTCGGGAGGCTGCGCGTGCGCCGCGGCGCGCAGGTAGTCCAGCAGGTGCCGAGCACATGTACCTGTGTATGAAGGAGCGGCTCTCGAGGTAGCTCATGCCGGACGCGATCGTGCGGCCATGTACATGAGCACCACGGCGTCGGGAGGAGGCTGCGCGCAGGTAGTCCAGCAGGTGCCGAGCACATGTACCTGTGTATGAAGGAGCGGCTCTCGAGGTAGCTCATGCCGGACGCGATCTGCGTGGCCATGTACATGAGCACCACGGCGTCGGGAGGCTGAGCACCGGCGTCAGCGCCGCGGCGCGCAGGTAGTCCAGCAGATTGCCGCGCGACATGAACTCGGTGATGATGTACATGGGCGGCTCTGGCGTCCAGCAGATTGACCCCCAGTAGTTGCACCAGGTTGCGGTGGCGCATCTCCTTCATGATGGCCGCCTCCTCCAGGAAGTCCTTCAGCGCCATCGTGTCGTCCTTCAGAGTCTTCACCGCCACCTTCAAGTAAAAATTTGTCCAACTCTGATTAAAGCATTCCAAAGAAAAGAAATGTTTGACAGGCAGATGGACAAAAAGTGATCTTATCTTATGGAATCCTTAAATAGGCGGCAAAACGATCTTCATTTATTTTTCGAATTGTAAATTAGGGTCTCGGGTCAATATAAGTTACTTTCCTAAGATAACAATGTCATATTATCCTCCGGTATCTACACTATCTCCGCATCACTACTATAATCCTCCTTCCTCCAGTCGGGAAGCTCCCACCGGGTGGTAATGGTAACCTTCCCTGAGCAGTCTGAAGAATTCTAAACAGACTCCGGACTAGTATTGGGGATGCCGTGAGAATCGAGTCAAGAGGTCAGAGTATTCGTCTGATAGCCTATGTGATTGTGGAGCTGTCCAATCTAAGGCTCATCTTTTAACATGCTCCAACTGCCATTCCGCCTATACCTTGGAGGACCTGCATGAGGCCAACGATAGCGGTGGAAGTGACCAAATACTGGGCCTTTTCGATTCGAAATGATGATGAATGTCCTATTTTAAGCTTCCAGAGCAGCATGTAAGTTAGTAAAGAAAGTTGCCCGTGTGTCATGGAGGACCTTCACAAGGCTAACGATAGGGCGATTATCGTTGCCACCTACTGGTCTGAGAAAATATAAATGCCATTTCGCCTCGCCAGAAGAAGTAAACAATAGCAGATTGCTTTACTAGGTCGGATGACAGCAATAGCATACGAAGTGTTTAGACCTAATATATCGGATCGGTATAATCCGAGTATGAATTGCTGTCATTCCCCCGTAGTAAGTACTCTACTTTTCATTTCGAATATAAGGAAAGTAAACAAAAAGATACTAGACTTTAGCCAATAAAACGGAGACTAGAATTTCGATACAGCTAATGAAATAAATATCTGTATTCTTTTTCTTTTTTCTGTATAGGAGTCTATGGCCACAGGGCGGGAGCTTCATATAAACGGGGCGTCAAATATACCTACTACTACTACAAACGAAACTGTCATCCGTGAACACGTCAATGTGTGCGTTAAACAACGAGGGTCGCCACAGCAAAATTATTTATTTATACGTATGACACAGATTAATAAAATAGTTACTACGTGCTGTGAATAGTTCAATTATGAACACTTATATATTTCAATTCTGTAAGATTTGAGATTGTTTTATCTTATGTACCTGCTTATATATTTTGTGACTTACCTAACATACCTGCATCATAAATAAGTAAACTTCCACATAGGCACTGCAACTGTCACAACCACATCACTATGAGGCTTAAAAATTAATTTATTATAAGTACACATATTATTAAGTATTTATTTATCATTCACAGACACACATCGCATTGAATATACTATTGTACTATGGTTATATATTAGCGCCAAACTTTGTGTTAAATATGATTAAACTAAAACAAAACAAATAATTTTTTATTGTCATCATATCACGGCTCACTAGTAAACAAATCAACAGTAGGACGGTAGTGGCGGACGTGGCGGTGGCGCCAGCGACGACCGTCGACATGCGCGCGCAGGATACGCGTGTGACCTTCGACCGGCGGCATATTTTACGAAAATCATTAACTATATAACATTTTATTGTTTTAGTTGAATGATTGCAGTGAGAAGGATAAGACAGTGCACAAACATTGAAACAGCTAGACTCGTGTATTTCAGCTACTTTCATAGCATAATGTCATACGGATTATTGATATGGGGAAATGCAGCCGAGATAGGGAAAATATTTGTATTACAGAAAAGAGCAATTCGTTTTATGTACGGGCTAAAACGACGCGATTCTCTACGAGAACTCTTTAAATCAATAAAAATTCTTACTGTTGCATCTCAATACATCTTCAATGTACTTATTTTTGTTAAATCCAATTTAAACCTCTTTAAAAAAATCTGCGATGTACATAGTATAAACACCCGCAATAAGAATAAACTTTATACGCCCTGCTTTAGGCTTAAAAAGGTTCAGCGGTCTTTCGTGGGTCAAAGTGTAAAAATGTTTAACAAGCTCCCTGACGAGGCTATAAATTTACCGATGCAAAAATTTAAAACATATCTTAAAAATACTTTGATGAATAAAGCGTATTACACAATAAGTGATTATTTGAACGATAAAAAAGTTTGGTCTCTCCCTACAACTTCGCCACTCCACACTTGATTACATTCTTTTGATATTGTGAAAAAATAACCTTACCTTTTTTATTTTATTTAATTACATTGACATTTAATTGTTAAACATGTACGTGTATTGTGATCTTCAAGTGACTGAAAGTATTTATTTTTCTAAAATGTTCAAACTTGTGAACGGGTGTTGCCAGGATCCTGCTTCGATCCTGATTCGAATTTTATTTTTATTTTTTGTTCTTAACCAATTCATTGTGGTTACTTGATCACAAACATAACATGTTTTATTATATTATTATTATTCTTTTACTTATATTTTATTTTTGACTGTACACAATCTAGTGTATGTATAAAGTTAATGAATAGCCCCTCTGGCATGCTAGGCGACCAAGACTGTTTCATGAGTTTCTTTCGGCATTTCTTCTCAGCAGTGGTCGTTCCGAAATGCTAGTAGTTTGTAGCTTTGAGACATAAAATATTATGATTAAATAATTAGTTATCGACGTGAAAAAGAGCCTTCTTTGAAGGCCAAGTTTCAATAAAAAATTTTGACTTTGACTTTGACTTTGACTTTGATTCGAAAAATTCAATAATATGTTGAAGAATTACACCTTGTCAAATACCCTATACAAGCATAGAAAATTTATAAAAATATATTGTATAAAAAGACGCCGCGACAATGTTGTATGTTGAAAGTGACAACTCCGTTCGTTCCATTATTGCTTACTGGATAATACTCAACATTTATTTAGAAAAGCAGATTAGGATGATAAGCCGACGACAAAGACATGAAAATAAAATTTCATTCTCATATGTTGCTCCCATTTACTAACAAAATGGCATATAACGAAAAAATGAATATCTAATGATGTGAAATATTGTTAATTACTTTGCTTACCTGTATTCAACCTTCGGAAATTTATAAAATTTACGTCCTTCTTGGTTTGTACTAGATAAACAAAGGTTAACTGCGCAGTACCTTGCCATAATTAATTTCAATGAAACTATGTTTCTCTCTATCTACAAAATCGAAACGTAAGAGTAGCTTGAGATACGCTTCGCAGCTGCTAACCCCGATTCATAGTGTCCCTCGATTCAAATGAACGGGGTAGAGGTGCGGGGTACGGCATATTGCGGGAGGAGGCAGGAGCTTCCTTTCTGTACGTAGTACTTACTAATAAATAAAAAATAAAAATAAAAATAAAATAAAATCTACTTTGGGGTCACTGAGCCTGCGGAGTAAGTAAGTTTTTTTATAAAATAGTAGGCAAACGAGCATGCGGGTTGCCTGATGGTAAGCAATCACCGCAGTCTAGACACCAATGACCCTAAGAAGGTCACTGATGCGTTACCGACTTAAGTATTCTTTTTTAAATTTTGATTAAGTATGAGAAATGAAAACAGTGTTACCGTGGTGTTGCACCGCTTCCACACAGCCTCGTACACGTCCCCGTACTGTCCGCCGCCCAGCTTGTGCTTCATGACGATGTCGGTGCGGTCGATCTCCCAGTGGTCGGGCGGCGCCAGCGGGAACACCGTGGGCTTGTTCCGCTTGGGCGCCGGGTACAGCAGCTGCGTGATCAGCCCGTCGCCCAGCATCGAGTGGTGGTGCACCAGCTCGGCCAGCGTGCTGAACATGGACTCCGACGTCACGTACACCTGCGGTCAAACATCGTCAATATACTGATATATTTATAGACTCCGACGACACGTACACCTGCATCGACTCATATAGACTCCGACGTCACGTACACCTGCATCGACAAAACATGTCAATATACTGATATCATATTAATAGACTCCGACGTCACGTACACCTGCGTCGACCAAACATGTCAATATACTGATATATTAATCGACTCCGACGACACATACACCTGCATTTTTTTAAATTAATATTTTGAGTGCGTTTGACCTATATCTTGCCTGATGGGAAGCAAAGATGAGATGCCAAAACATGCCTATTCACTCTTGCCTTGAAAACCCCTAAATTATAAGTGTCAGGAAACAGCGACGCGGGGAGAGAATTCCATACCATAGCGGTTCGCATGATAAAGCAGGAGGCGAACTGAGACGTGCGGTAAACTGGAATATATCGATCACATAAGGATGGAATCTCTGTCCGCGCCGTGTCGTCCGATTGTGGATCGACCATACATATCATTATACAATAGCACCCCGCCCCGGCTTCGCTCGGGAGGTACACACGTAAATTGTAACTTGTCACTTTCTATTGGTGAAAGAATTTTTGAAATCGGTCAGTAGTTTCAAAGATTACCCTTTACAAACAAACTCACAAACTTACAACCGCTTCCTCTTTAATATAGTGACCTGCTGCGCCCCGGAAATTTCGGCGGCTTCGCCCGCGTGAGTTTCGCTTAGATGAAAAATCTTTGTGTGTTCCAAACTGTAGTAACCCTAACTCCAGTACTCAAAAGTTCAGCCATTTGGTTATCCCATGTCCCGCGGGAATATATGTTGATGAACGGAAATAGATGTTCCAGATCTTCAATATTTATACTTCAGTAGAAAATGCTCATCAGGTTGAACGACTTTTGCTAAGGCGCCATTTCCATATATGTAATAGTGTAGCTGGTCTCTTGGAGTTATTCATCAGATGATCTTCGATCCTCCTGATCTTCGATTTTTATACGTCAACAGAAAATGCTCGTCAGATTGATATACTTTTGTAAAGGCACCATTTCCATATTTGTTATAGTTTAGCTGTTCTGTTATGATTCTTCATCAGGTGTTCCAGTTTTCAAAATGAATGTTGCCCAGGCTTAATAGCTATACAACAAAAAAAGTTTCATTCAAATCCGTCCAGTAGTTTTTGCGTGAAACGCGTACATACATACAGACAGACAGATAGAGAAGAAATTTAAGAAAAAAAATGTTTGCATTGCATTCTTTTTAGGTGTCCCTCTATCCATTTCAGTCAAAAAATACTAAATGTACAGACAAAATATTTTTACTGTTTTATTATAATGTATATAGATATCCAGTGCTATTCTACCAAATCCGTCCAGTCGATTTTGAGTATCAAACACTTTATATAATAAGTCAGTGGGTTAATCAACCATTTTCGAAAGTAGTTCATGTTGCCAATGCCCTCTTTATCAGGGCATCAAAGTAACATTGATACGAGCAACGAACTGTGCCGAATTATGGTTTGCAAGTCCATTTTCCCCGAACGACCATAACCATATCCCTTGAACGGTTAGCCGTTCCAATGACCATATACGTGAGAGACATTGCATTTCATTACAGAGCCAGTCGTGAAACCAAGAAGATTGACATTAACTTACTCCAATAATGAAAAAAATTAGTGTAACGACTTGCCCTAACTTATCAGAGCTCACTGTCACAGAATAATGGTAATGGTAGAAGTTATCAGATGGAGTTAAAAACACGAAAATATAAGTAAATAGCTTATAATGGAAAATATGGTAAAAACAGAAAATTAAAATAATCACTATAATGACCATTCCATCAGAGAGCCCACTATTTAGCTAAGCGTGGCCTTCAAGTCTCACAACTCTTGGCTCTGTTTACCCCGTAAAGGATAAAGACGTGATTCTATAATGGTAATGGTAAAATGGTAAAAGGAAAACATAAATAGCAATGGTTTGATGTCGATCAGCCGCTGGTTAGGTGCGAACTGTGTCATTTGTGACAAATATGTGAAAATGCTGTTCGGCATAAAACTGTTCGATTTTGCAAACTCGAACAGTTAGTTTAGCAAAAGGTGAGTAAGTGAAAATGGCGCACCTTGCCGTCGGCGTCCTCGTTGATGCGGTAGTGGTACACGCGGCCCTCGAACCGCAGCGAGATGCTGCGCTGCCCCGGGCTCGACTCGGACTCCCGCACCTGCACCGACACACCATATTTCACTAAATATATTTATACTAGATTTCGCCCGCGTAAATTTCCGACGGGAACAATGCCTTTTCCCGGGATGAAAGGTACCCTATGTCATTTGTGTACGTGAAATATCAGGAAGATTGGTTCAGTAGATAAAGCGTGAAGAGGTAAAAAACAAACAAAGGAACAAACAACTCGCTTTCACATTTATAATATTAGTTAGGATTAAAATTACTAGCCGCGCCCCGGGGCTTCGCTCCCGTGGTAATTTTGAGGTAAAAAAGTACTCTATGTACTATTCCTGGTATTTTTCTACCCGTGTACTAATTTTCATCGAAATCCGTCCAGTAGATTTTTGCCCGATTGGGTAACTAACACATAAATGTCTTATTTGACAAAAAAATCCATATAAAACATGTTTGAGATGTTGCTGGTGTTATTCTCGCATTCAAAGTCGCTGCCACATCGTGGCGACTTGCAGAGTGTGAACGGTGCAAGAATAGTCGAAAGTATGTCAGTTTATAGTGTTTCACCGCTCACACACTGCTAGTCGGTACGAGAATAAAGCCACTGTGTTGTATAGGGATATGTTACCAGGAGTATGAAAGAAGTATTGCTGGCAAGAGTTGGACTGCGATGGCCCAGAACAGAGAGGTTCGGCGTAGACAGAGGGAGGCTTATACCCAGCAGTGGGTAGCAGGAAGCTGACGACGATGATGATGTTACCAGGAAGCTGCCGTTGATGCCGGAGCTGAGCAGATACTCGGCGGCGTTGCGCGAGATGGGGCCGTGGTACCAGCTGTGCTTCTCCAGCGAGTTGACCGGCGTCACGTAGTTGGAGGGCACCCAGCAGTGGGTAGCAGGAAGCTGACGACGATGATGATGTTACCAGGAAGCTGCCGTTGATGCCGGAGCTGGAGCAGATACTCGGCGGCGGTGCGCGAGATGGGGCCGTGGTACCAGCTGTGCTTCTCCAGCGAGTTGACCGGCGTCACGTAGTTGGAGGGCACCCAGCAGTGGGTAGCAGGAAGCTGACGACGATGATGATGTTACCAGGAAGCTGCCGTTGATGCCGGAGCTGAGCAGATACTCGGCGGCGTTGCGCGAGATGGGGCCGTGGTACCAGCTGTGCTTCTCCAGCGAGTTGACCGGCGTCACGTAGTTGGAGGGCACCCAGCAGTGGGTAGCAGGAAGCTGACGACGATGATGATGTTACCAGGAAGCTGCCGTTGATGCCGGAGCTGAGCAGATACTCGGCGGCGTTGCGCGAGATGGGGCCGTGGTACCAGCTGTGCTTCTCCAGCGAGTTGACCGGCGTCACGTAGTTGGAGGGCACCCAGCCCACGCCGCCCGCCAGCGTGTGCGCCTCGCACCACTCGCCGCTCTTGTTGTAGCTCATTATGCGCACTTGCTCGCCTGCAACACAAGTTACGTCTTTGGACAAAATGCAGCAGTAGAGTTGGTTGCGAAGCCTCTTCTCCACTTGCGCTTTGGAGGCGGTGGCAAGTCATTTTAACCTCAACCTCAACTAACTAAAATATGACGATTTAAAAGTGCTATTTTTAGCCCATTTAAATAAAATCATTTTCATTTGCCCTGCAACGCACACAATTAACTATTGGTACTATGGCCGGACTTCATGCTTAACGCTTACAAAATTGCTGGTATTAACTGGTTTAGATCGAGTTCGCCCGCTTGAATTTCCCACGGTAACAGTGCTTTTTCTCGGGATGAAAGGTACTCTACGTCCTTCTCAGCACTTTTAACTATGTGCATGCGAAATTTCAGGAAGATTGGCTCCATAGATAAAGCGTGAAGAGATAACAAACAAACAAACTCACTATCAAATTTATGATTAGTTAGGATTAGGATAGTAGGAGGGAAGTTTATTCCACAGTTTAGTGCAGCGAAGTAAAAAGCTGGTTCGACGGTTGAACACCAACCGTCTAGGTGGACCTGCTTAAGTAAAACAGGAACAGCATTATAATCATCACAAGAATCCTCGAAGAACACTGTCAGCTGAATAAACACCTGATAATGATTAAGTAAAGGAATGATCTTATTTGTCCCAGCTGACTGGAAGAAGAGGAAACTAGCTTTCATCTAGTAGTAGAATATGCTGCAGAGAGAAGTAAAGGGCTCAGACGCTATTTGAAAATGATCTAAGCGACTTTACAATAGGGATTAAAATTCTGCAAAGTAACAGGTAGATTCAGTGGGTTACCAGTTAACTCAAAATCCTATATGGGTCTCGGGGAATTGGGTGGGTTTTGCTGGGAGGTACATACATAAAATGTAGCCTGACACTCAAAGTAGCTTTCTATTGGTGAAAGAATTTTTGAAATCGACTCATAGTTCCGACGATTACCCGCTACAAACAAACTCACAAACACTTCCTCTTTATAATATATAGTAGCCGCGCCCCGGGGCTTTGCTCCCGTGGGAATTTCGGGATAAAAAGTAGCCTATGTGCTATTCCCGGTATTTTTCTACCCGTCAAAGTTCAACGAAATCCGTCCAATAGATTTTATAATAATAATAATAATAAATCTTTATTGCAAACACATAGATCCAGAGATAATGTAAATTGTATAAAAAAATATATAAAATTATAACTACAATTAATTACAATTAAATTGTATACGTCATGGCGGCAATAGCCAGCCAGTGTCTGTATGTGTCAGAAAACACTAGTCTTTCAGCCAGACTCCTTACAATACTATTTTTACACGTGGCAACCCTGGACATAAAATTAGCTACACGATGCCGGTGTATGGCATCAAAAGTATTAATTCGTGCCTCTGTGAACATCCCAGAGGCACTACACCATGGTTTCAATCCCATTAGGTGTCTGAAGATGTTGTTGTATGCTACCCTTAAGGTTTTATATGATGTATCAGTGTAGTTAGTCCAGAGTTGACACGTATAAAAAGACTGGCAGTAGGATCTGAACAGCGTAGTCTTTACATCTTTTGACGCTTTACAGAATTTTCTGGCCACCATATTGCCAACGACGCACAGCGATCTACGTTGTCGCTCGATATCCTCATCATCCTTTAGAGAGGAAGTAACTACGTGCCCAAAGTACTTAAATGACGTCGAGATTTTTACAGGCTGCCCATTTAGCGTCAGACTAGGAATGTAATCAGGTCCCTTTCCCGACCTGAACACCACCATCTCTGTCTTTTTTATATTATAGACCAAGTCATGCTTTTTAGCATATTCTTCACAGATTTTTATTAGCCTGTCCAGTCCTTTGATTGAAGGGCTGAGCAGCACCATGTCATCAGCATAACTCAAATTATTGATGTATCTATCATCAAGTTTAAGTCCGACTGGTGTGCTGCTCAGTCCCTCAATCAACTCATTCACATAGATGTTGAATAGGTCGGGAGAGGTTAGCCCCCCCTGTCTCACTCCGCAGGACAACCTGTAACTATCTGACATCTCATTACCCCATCTGACATTGTTGGTCTGATTGCTATACCAATGAGCCAACAAGTCAATGATTTCTGGGTTAATATCTGTTTTACGCATCTTTTTCCAAAGTAAGTCGTGATTTATAGTATCAAATGCACGACTTAAGTCGAGAAAACATGCGTAAACAGTTGTACCTCGAACTTTGTAGTATTTTACTACTTCTTTGAGCGAAAAAATTGCAGTGTCCGTTGATAGATGCGGTCGGAATCCAAATTGACCATCGTTAATATTTAGGAACGGGCTAATATTCTGATGAACTACTCTATCCAGCACCTTGGCCAAAATGGTGGCCAGAGAAATAGGACGGTAATTGGCCATGCTCGAAACATCACCTGTCTTATTCTTAACAATGGGCACCACCAGAGTACGTACAAGCTCACTTGGCAGGTAGCAATGCCTTAAGCATAGATCATAAAAAAGGGCTAATATTTTAGAAACATGTTGACCCGCATATAACAGATGTTCTATACTTAGGCCGTCATGGCCGGGAGACTTGCCTCTCTTCATATGCGTAAGTATATGAGCGATTTGTTCTACATTAACATGACCAGGTCCCCGATCATGACTACCCTTTACGCTTTTACAGTTTGTATCTGAACTATCCGATTTTTTTACATTAAAGTGTCTACTAAATAAGTTGGCAATACTTTTCTTATTTTCCTCACCTTCTATCTTCGTAGACAAACTATTTTTGTAATTTAACTTTTTAACTTCTTTCCAAAATTGTATAAAATTTCTATCTGTGGAATGGTGTCGGGCCAAAATGTCCATCTTAATTTTATCCTGATGGTTTTGTACGTATTTAAGTGCCCTTTTGAACTCCCTACGCGCTGCAGTCATCGCATTGTAATAATGACCCGAGCATGGCCTACCGTAGGACACCCATTCGAAAAATGCCTGTCGCGCCTTAACATGTTTATGTCTGACGTGATAGTTCCACCCTACTACCTTCTTGTTATTTAAGGAGGGTTCACAATAGGTTCGTTCTGCTGATGACTGCAGAACCTTAATTATATCACAATACAATTGATCTATTCTAGTAAATTCGTTATCACAGTTACATTCATATGCGTCAAAATTATTTAAAATATTTAAAAAACCAACATTGCATAGTTCCGAATACATCTCAATTTCACACTTCTTTTTCCCCAAATACATTTAAAATTATCTGTAAAATTGTCTAAATTATAATAAGTCTTTGGTATTATTGAGTTAAAATTACATTTAATAAATAACGGCATATGGTCTGAATTATATGAATCGTACTTAATAAAAACATCGGTTACCAGTCTCTCCGCACTGTCACTCGCGACCAGATGATCGAGCCACGAGCACGTACCGTGCGAGCCGCTGACAAAAGTGTATGAGTCAGGGCGGCAAACGATCTAAGTCCACACAACGTAAGCGCTCTTCGCAGCAATAGTCAGCCAGCTCTTTCCCAAAGAGCGTACCCGGGTGAGCATTAAAATCACCGAGTATTAAAACACTTTCTATTTCGGTACTTTCGATCACTGCACTAATTTCCGCTAGACACTGGCTAAACTCGGGCAAGTGGTCGTAATTATTCCATGGCATATACACACTAAATACAAGCATACTGCGATCACCTTGCGTGATTGAGTAACAAACATCACAAACTCACATCCAAACTTTCGCATTTATAATATAAGTTGGATAAACGCAATGATAGTCAGACCTTTCTTCAGGCTGAGCTGGTTGTCGCCGCCGGCCTGGAAGTCGTAGAGCGCCACAAACAGCTGAGGGTCGTCCTCCTCGTGATGCGCCAACAGGTTCTCCTTCGACGTCCATCTGCAATTTTTAACAAGGTCATTATTCAAAAATAAAAAACCGACTGACAACTCTAATAGCCTATATATATGTCACTTGGAGAAATGCGAGTAATCTAAAAATATCTCTCACATCAAAATCTGTTAAGCTGTTCAGGTTAGGACTTATGGTGGAATAAAGAAACTTACCAACATACAATAAAAATAAATATTACATGAACCCTGAAAACATAACACTCCTTTTTCGGTCAGTCGTGTAAAAATCAGTAAGGCTTTGCTTGAAAATCCGTAAAAGTTCGTAGATTCATCTACATAAATCCGTTGGACCCGTTAAAATCATAATTGACAAACAAATCTACTGGCGTACTTTCTCTTTTCCTGCTGAAAATATGACTATAACATAATTTGATGTAAACTGCGTTTTTTTCTTGTTTATATTGTTGTAAAATCATAAAAAACATGGTAAGATTGTTTACATAATAGGACAAGTAGGAAAAAACGGAGTTTACTTGTTTGTCACCTACCTGTTGGCAGTGTCGAGGGGTTGCGGGGTGGGAGGCGCGGGCGCGGCCGCGGCGGCGGGGCCCTCGCCGTCCGGGATGTCCGGGATGTGCGGCAGCGGCCGGCTTTGCAGCAGCGCTTCTGAAACATACCCACATTGGTTTGTGGTATTGACTGGACATATGACGAGCTATTATAGACTGGTTTAGAGCATGAAGTGGTCTTCATATCTAGTCTATAATATAGTCTATAATAGCTTCTCATATTGATATTTAATTAACTACACGAAAACCATTGGTTTAACCATATATATTATACATTAGGAATTTAAAAAAAAAATAGATATTTCAAGTATTTATTTCGCAAAATGCAAGATTTCTAGACTGTAAATAAGCAAGTCTGACTCGCGCTTCACCTACTTATTTGCAGTTATATTTTAGTTTTTGTATTATATAAATATGTATATTCAAAGTTTCATGTTTATATGTAATATCATTTTTCTGATAGAGCGACAATATATCAACACCAAAAAGTTACATTTAAGGGGGCCCACGCCCTTCATTTCTAAATTTTAGTATTTGTTGTTACACATAGGCCATATTACAACACATTTTCCGTGAATTTCAAGTATATACCGATTATGGTTCCAGATAGTATGTACTAGTGTACCATAAAAACATTGTGCTTTATATATACAGTGGTGGCCAGATAATTAGGGACATCAGTCGATTTTCATACAAACGATGTTACTTTGAAGCCTTTATTCAACGCCAGGATTGATCTGAGCTGTGATCTGATGGTCATCCAGGGATAGAATGGAGGACATCCAGATCGCTATACACACCTAACTGATCAGCTCAGCATTCAAAAAATTTAAATTACATTTTAAATCAATAGAAAACATAAATACACTTATGAAATTGTTTGTCCTTACCAATATACTGATTTGTGAATTCAAGCCCAAACTAATGAGAATTTGCAAAACAACAAGAGAAAAGAATTCTTGATGTATGAATCAGCTAAAACAACTTGGATGATTTTTAACAAAAAACTGAAGTCAATTTTTATGAGTGTGTATAAATTCAGGGGGATATAGTACTTATGATATTCGCATTGCAAATCCTACTAATCATGCAAAATCTACTGAAAGGATTTCAATGAAATTTGGTATACAGGTAAAAAATACTGGGATACACATAGTACACATAGTATACCTACCTTTTATCCCGAAATTCCCACGGGAGCTATTATTAAAAAAATCGCAAAGCAATAAGTTAGTAACTGTGTGATAATTCCATGAACATGAACATGAACATAGGTGCCACACCCAGCCAGCTCTGAGGCAGGAACGGACAAGCCGAATACAAAATTCAATTCAATTCAATTTATGTCAAATAAATAGAATCGGATTGAATTTTTTCACCAGGGGGCACAAATTTGTAAGGAGTGACACGCTCTGGGATGGGAAAGGAGGTCGACTAGCCGCAACCGGCCGACCACAATCGACCGACTATGCAGCCTATAGCCAATATAGGAGTTCAGGAGGACGGGTTATACGACGGAGGAGAGCGTTGGTGAGTTTCGCTGTTCTCGCTGGCATCTTCGTCGCCGTCGCGTTTGTTGATGGCGGTATCGTTTTCGACCTCTTCTTCGCTGTCCGTTTCTTCCATTTTATATATTTCTCTTGCTGCTAATATTAGTTCTTTTTTGTTTGACGCGAGTTCGACCCATTCAGAGGGGCTCTTGCTATAGTATTTCATATCGTGATTAAGCGAGTCTTTCCAGGTAAAATCGGTCGGCCGACTTTAGTCTCACTGCTTCGTGGTTGTATGCGGCGTGTAGTATATGTGGTTCTGAACGTCGTAGTATGTGTCCGTAGTAGCACAGTCGTAGGCACTTAATTCTTTTTGTAACGGTTTTTCCTTCTAAAATATCGTGTATTTTTCTGTGTGTATGTGAGGGCCCGGCATTATTTAACATATCTCGTAAAATAAGCCGCTCGTATCTCCTAAGTTTTGATCTGTTTGCCTTTGTCAGTGCCGCGCATTTGAGGCCATATGTCATTGTTGGCTCTATTATCATTTTATATAGGAGCACTATCGTTCTCCAATTCATCCGAGATATTTTAATAAATTTTTGTAGGATCTTGGCGTTTTTGAGTCCTTGTTTGCAGCGGGTATTCACAGTGCTGTTTCTGTCTAATGATCTTGAGATGTAAGTACCTAAGTACCGAATTTCCGTAACGGGCGCTAGTGGTGCTTCATCCAAGACAAAAGTTCCTATTGTTAAGGTTTAATGGGTCCCGGACAAGTAGTTTTGTCTTTGTGTTATTGACTGTGAGGCCTACTGTCTTGAAAAGGGCTTTTGCCTTTGTGAATATCTCGTTTAGCTGATGGATATTGTTTGACGCAATTATTACGTCATCCGCGAAGGCGAGGATGATTGGCAGTTGTATTTTTTCGTCTTGGCTTAGATTTACAAATGGTAGCTCTTCTGCTAACGTCATAAATACGTCATCCATTACTATTGTAAAAAGTCGTGGTGATATGGGGCACCCTTGTTTGACCCCTTTACCTTTTTTTATCCATTTGGTCTGTTGGCCGAACCATTTTATGCAGGTGGATTCGTTCATAGTGGCCTTTATGATCCGGTTTGTTAGAGCCTTATTCGTTCTTGTTGTGAGTATATCTCTGAGAGCGTTGAGGTCCACCGTGTCGAAAGCTGCTTCTATATCTATAGCTAGGACGAAGGTTTTTTCTCCTGCTTTCCATTCTTCATCCAGGATTCTGCGTAAGCTAAACATGTGGTCATCCGTGGAACGATTGCTTAGGAAAGCGGCTTGATAGTTACCCAGGGTTTCAGTTGTTTTGTCTAGTCGCTTTAGCAATAGGTTTGCATAGATTCTGTATCCTGTGCTACATATTGATATTCGTCTGTAGTCATTAACCTGTTTCGGATTCGTTTTTTTTGGTAGTGGAACTTGCACTGATTGGGTCCATGAAGGTGGTAAGATATTTTTTGTCCAGGCTATTCGGATGTGATTCAATATTTCTAAGTTTAGTTCTTCAGGGTTGGCTTTATATAATTCAGCTACAATTTGGTCAATTCCGGGGGCTGTTTTTGTTGCGCATTTTTTTATTATATCTTCCATTTCTTCTAATGTGGGTTCAGGTCCTAGCTGTGTCAGGTCTTCATTCTTTATTTCTTCAATAGTTGGGCCTTCCGACTTTGCGAGCTCTTCTTCCCATTTTGACATTGGAATAAAGGTAAGCGGCGTCTTTCTGTTTGTTTGTGATTTCTGTAAAATTCGTAGGTGTATTTCATTCTTACAGAGGGGTGCTTTTTTGACATGTCACTGAAAAAAGCCCGGCATTTTTCATGTTCCTCAGTTGCTTCCGTTGCTCTAAGATGATTTCTGCATCTTTTAAGATTTTTTGGCGGGCTGGGTCTGTGGGTCGCTGGTTTTTCCGAAATTTCGCCTGTTGTAGTTTTGCTACCGCTATTCTGCGTTCTCTTGAGTATTTGGGGTAAAACTTTAGGACTTTGGTGGCTGAAGTTTTCATGATATCCGTGGTTTCTTCCCAAGATAGGTTATTTTTGTTTGCGTTTTGGCGATTTTTATTAAGTAGTTCAATTATTTCTGTCTGATATTTCTTTTTTGGGCTTTCTAATTGGAGTAATTCATAGTCAAGGGTTTTGTATCTGAATGTACTTGTGTCATTACTTTGGGGTGTCGTAGTCGTAGCCTGCGTATTGGTTTGGTTGGTATTCCTATTGGAATTCGGATTGAGTGGTTTTAGGTTGCCCCAGATGATCTTGTGGTCTGATAACGGCGTATGTTCTCCTTTAATAAAGTCAAAAAGTGGTGGATATTTTGCTTGGGTCATAATATGGTCGATTTGGGTGGTGTTGCAGCCAGATTTGAATGTAGTTTTGCAGCTTGTACGACCGAAAGACGTCTCTAGTCGGAAGGTTTTCTATTCTAATTAGATCTTTTAGTAATTCGCCATTATTGTTGGTGGTTTTGTGATGTAGGTTATTCCCGATTTGTTTAAGACTGTATTTCCTCTGATTTTGATAGCCAACGTGCGCATTGAAGTCGCCTAATATGATCATATGCGCGTTGAGTGGTTTTTTTCTTATAAGTTGCCGGATGCCTGTTACGTCATTTGTTGCCGCCGATGTTGCGTTTGAGAAGTGTGTTGTAACAATAAATAATATTGTTTTATTTTCGAAGTTGATTGAGGCTGCCATGTTGTTTACGTTTGATTTTACCCAGTTAATTGTGAGGCCGCTGTTTTTCCTGATAAGGATGGCTAGTCCTCTTTTTCGGCGTTCGCTTAGCGTCCAGAGGTAGTGTTTAGATTGGTTGGAACCTGTTTTTAAGTGGGTTTCTTGTAGACATGCAATATGTATCGATTTTTCTTCTAATATCGAGTCAATGTCTAGTTTTTTGTTTAGGGTCGCAGCGCCTCTTACGTTCCATGTGGCGATGTTGATATTGTATATCTGATAATTCGTTGTGTGGTGAGGCATTGGGCGGGTTAGTCTGTACCCAGAATCATCGGCTATTTCTTCCGGGGTGCAGTCGTTTGAACTTTCGGTGTTTTGTGTTGTGTTTAATAAAAACGCGCCTAGGTGACTCTTGAAGCAGTCGTAGTGGTTTCCGTTAAATATAAGCCCTATGCACCCTGCCGCGTCGCTGGGGTTTTTTGGGCTAAATTGTGTTGTTTCTTTTAGGGGAGAGCCCTGGAAGACTTTGATCTTGATACTGTAGTATTCTGCTGCTGCAATCAGTATGTCTGTCCCCCCCCCATGTACCTTCTTTGTACTGTGCCTGGATATATCTGTTTACTCGGGTTTCCAGGTCTGTTTGTGGCACATTTAGGTTACTGATAATAGCATGTCGCATGTTGTCATCATGCTGGTTGTCGTCTACGTACCGGGCAAGGTCACGTCGAATTGCTTTGTGATCAAATGTTATTCCAAATAGGTCGTTAATTTGGTATGCAATTGCTCGGTAAAGGCAGTTACCATCGCCTAGTATTTTTATGATGGGGTTATTTTTCTCCATTTGGTGCGTGGCTCGTTATACTTGCTTCAGGACTAGATAGGTAGCTGTGAAAAGAGCTTATTTTCTAGGGTAGCTGTGAAGAAAAATCTTGTTAGTCTGGGTTAGTCTAGATGATCTAGATTTTGATCTATCGATTGAGTATAATGAAATTTAAAAACAAAAAAATTATATAAAAATTGTTACAATTTTCTTTGTATTATTTCTTTAAAATTTATTAGCGGCGTTGGGTTTTTTTGGTCAAATGATGTTGACTCTTACGGCCAGGAGGGGTCGCTTTAGTTTTGTGCGACCTTTCTAAGTATTGCTTGTTGAGAGAATGTAACACGCCTTGCTGCTTTTGTTTTACTTTTGGGATAAGTGGTTTTTTTCTTCCTTTATGACTTGCAGTTGTGATTTTGGGTTATATGGTTTGCAGCTGCAGTTTTGTCTTTGTTATATTTTCGGGGTTTAGAAGATTCTATTCTCATTTAGTTGCGTTTATTGATGGCCTTTTTCGTAGGAGGCCAGATTCCCGTGTAATATGTTTAAAGATTATCTTATACAATGTTATTATTGTGTCGTTTTATGTAGGATATGGGAGGTTGGCTTTAACTATCTCCCATGCGTTTGGGGACCTTTGTTTTGTTTAGTTTGTGTCAGGAGGACATAGCTAATCCGAGGCTAATTTGGATTATATTAGATCCGTTGGTGATGAATGAGTAGATTGATGTCATGCAATAGATTGACGCCATGCAATATTATTACTTTAGTTTAACAATGACTTTATTAAATAAAAAATATGGTTATCGCGACTAGATAGCGGCTTGTCTTTATTACTGTTTGCTCCCTTGTGCTGTATACTCTTTGTTGTTGGTTTATTGTATTGTTAACAGGTCAGCTGTCTGACTAGGGCTACAGTGCATGCAATTAATTATCGGTAAAATTAAATTTAGTTGGGAGAAATTGTTGATTGTGTAGGGAAGGGTTATTAAGCACATTAGTTGGAGCCTTATATAAGGAACGTCCTCACCCGGATGTATCAGCTCGTGCAGTACCCGCTGGTTATGGATTTTGTTCACACACTGTTCTAGTTTCACTATTCATTACAATCACAATTTTTAATTACTAATTTGAGTCAGGAGAATTGTTTAGATTTGGGTAGCACTATTTACTCTGGGTGCTCGCTGTACTTTCACGACAGGAGGCCAATTAAAAAAATAACAAAGCACCAAAAACACATAATAATTGAACCCCGACGCGCGCAATGTTTTATGTTATATTACAGTTAAAACTGTAGAAAAATATTGCAATAACAGTGCAAGTGATTCTAGCCAAAGGTTTATACGACGAGCGTTCTAAACATCTGGTCACGCGCGGTTTTTGTCTTTGTTTGGACCGGAGCTGAAGTGGGTGCGTGTGCGTCCGATGGCGTCTCAAACGATAACTCCGTAACTGTGTGATAATTCCATTGAAATAAAATAAGTAAAAAAGAAATCACAAAATTCTCGAAGCAGCAGCACCAGAAGAAAATTTATATTAAACACACTTCACAACCACCAGTGATCAAAACTTTCATATAGATAAGTATTGCCAATGTATGGTATATGTGCAGACCGATTTCAAATTGTAGAGTTCATTATTTAGATAAGGCATGATAAAATGTTTATTATTTTAAAATTAAATACACTCATACGATAATCAGCTGATTTGTGATACAAATATAAATTAGTAAAAGAATAATTCAAGATGAAACTGAAAAATACTAACTTTAAGGATTATATATTTAATTTTTAAGCACTACTAAATTAAGTACTATGTTTACTTGACAACTAGTTACATGAAGTATTGGTCTCAAACGCCCTATCTGAGGATGATCTGAGCGACATTACAATAGGGCTGTAATTAAAATTCTGCAAAGTAACAGGTAGATTCAGTGGGTCACCACCAACATGAGTTTACAGGGTAACTCAAAACCCTATAGGGGTCTCAGGGAATTGCGTGAAATGGTCCCGACATGAGTGGACTGATCACCCGTCTGGTGCTTGCGCTGGTGTCCCTAATAAATAAATAATACATTAATTTATAAGACCATGTTTGTAAACATTAACATCCTTGAAGAAAAGGATTTTTCTTCACCTACACTTTGGAGGCAGTGGCAATCTTAAAGGGGTATTAGACCTTCCTGAATTTAGGGCCCGATATTCAGTGGCTTCTAAATTCAGAGAAGTCTAATCGCATTTAGGAAGCTAGCATCCGATTTAGCCTCCGTTCTCAGGAAAGAACGCCTTCCGACGTATCGGATCCTAAATCAGTCACCGTTCGTCTGCCGTCGCGCACGCACGTTTTGTTGGTTAGCAGCGTGTGTGTTTACGTACGCAAAATGGCAGAAAGAGAGATTCTTAATGATATTTTAGTTTTATACAAGGACATACCTTTGGGACAAGCGTGACCAAAATTATATGAACATAAATATTAGAAACTAGCTTTTTCCCGCGGCTTCGCCCGCGTGAATTTCCCACGGGAACAGTGCTCTTTCCGGGATGAAAGGTACCCTATGTCCTTCTCGGTACCTCTAACTATGTGTACCTATGCGAAATTTCATTCAGGAAGATTGGTTCAGTAGATAAATCGTGAAGAGGTAACAAACAAATAAACAAACTCACTTTCGCATTTATAATTTTAGTTAGGTTAGGATTAGGATGAAGGATTCAATGTATTATTAGGTGTAGGTATATAATTTTTTTATCAAAATGCAACATTAAATCCTTAATATTTCGATTAAGTTGGAGCCATTTTGTTTTAAATGCGCGCAGCGTGGCGCGACACGTCTGTCTCGTAGCACTCGTCCTTGGCAACTGATTCAGAGCTCTCTGAATCAGTGAATGTGTGATCAGGAGCATCGGCCACTGAATTCAGAGGCCGATATCGGACACTTTTTATCGGCTCCTAAATTCAGGAAGGTCTAATACCCCTTTTAGTCACTTATATTAATTCTGTGTCTTAGCTATAAGTAAATTATCAACATCAATAAGCGATGTTTTACGATGTACGTACATCCAATGTTGAGAATAAAGAATTTGATTTTGTTGCACTATGAAGAGAATCAATCTCAGTAATAAGGAATGAAATAGATTACTGACATTATTTATTTATTTATTACTTTTGGTCCACCAATTTGAGATGAGCAAAATAGGATTGATTGAAAATCTACTTCCGGTTGTCACAGTGAAAAGAGGTGTTATTGGTGCTCAGAGTATCCATACTTGGATACATAATGTTACATAATGTTTGGATGTGAGTTTGTGAGTTTGTGAGGATGTTTGTTACTCAATCACGCAAAATCTACTGGACGGATTTCGATGAAATTTGGTACAGAGGTAGATAATGACCTGGAATAGCACATAGGCACTTTTTATCCCGGGAAAAAGCACTGTTCCCGTGGGAAATTCACGCGGGCGAAGCCGCGGGCAAAAGCTAGTTAAAAATAAGAAAACATAGAATTACAGAACTTACAGTGCAAAAAAAACAAAAGCTCCATGATCCAAAGAAAGGTATGGAATGATTTTCACACTAACATATCACTGTCACGTTGTAAAATTGCATGCAGAAGTTTTAGAATTCAGAAAGGATTTTATATAACTGTAAGAAATTTGAATACTTCAATAGAAATTTGACCAATTAGCGTTGAATTAGGTACTCATTTTTAACAAACACATCATAACCGGTGCAAATACCGACCGGTACAATTGACATACAAAATTGTGACATCTGAATGACGTTTCGAGTTTTTTGACGTTTGAAATTTTTGACATTTGACATTATTCGAGCATAGTTAATGAGCTTATACAGCCTTATCAGAAACACAGATCAAGCATAAAATATATTTTAAGGTCTTACAACCATATCAATTTGTCTATTAAAATGTCTTCGAGAACAAATAGAGCAGCGAACAGAAGTCGTAAGACAACAAATGCAATTGTTTGCCATAAATGTAAGAAAAATATTGATTCGAGAAACACGCTGACTTGCAAATCGTGTCAAAACTTTTTCGAGTTCGAATGTGCAGGCTTCTCCGAAAAATATGGAGTATAATGGAACCTTACTCCAAAAAGGAGTGGAAGTGTAAAACTTGCACCAAAAAACCAAAGGAAATAAATAATTTTACTACATCAAATATATCTGTACGAAAAAAACCCTCGCCCATGATTAGTAAAACAGTTGTCTCACATTCTACACTCATCAACTTACAAATTGATAATTCCCAGGAGTCTGCACAAATAAATACAGTTTGTACAAATGAAAAAATGTGTGACTCTAGTACTTCAATCGCAAAAACTACTATTACCTCTCAAAGATGAGACGAATAAAATAATATTAGGGCAACAAAAAATAAACACAGTTACAGTAACAAATGTGGAGACTTATAATTCTTTTGATTCTTTAACTGATGAAAGTGAACTTGACTGCTCAAACCTTCGATGTGACGCTCTTAACAGAAGCTGTCCAGAGAGAAATATTATAAATGAGGAAGAATATCAAGATATGTTGAATAATAATTTACAAATGAAATTAGATAGTGCAAACAAAGAAATAGATAATCTTATTATGGCAAATAATAAACTTAGAGTAATAAATTCTGATTACGCTTTACAAATTAAACAACTCCAAACAATATGCCGTTCTACGCCTAAACCATCGCCGAAACCGACACCAACGTCAACACCAAAATCAATTAAAAAGAAGAAAGACAAAGATATAGATAGAACAATAATCCAAGATGAAAACAATGCAGGAAAAATTAATGAAAATCGCCTTCAACCCGGAGATGAAAACTAATAATATTGAAAATACAAAGTGCTGAAACACAATCACATACAAAGTGCTGATAATCAAAGTATAGAGCAAACAAAAAAAGATAAACACATATATATATATTTGGTGGACAACAATGTAGTGGAATGGCCTCTAACTTATACTATTTAAGAGAAAGGACAGCCTATGTGTAGTGTATGTGAGAGAAAGAGAAGGAAGCATTATGTCGTCTCTAGCGCATGTGCGGTCGTAGGTCAGCCCAGTCAGCTGGATACGATGGTGTGAAAGGGGAGCACGCGCGTCTATGAGCCGATAATCTGGAGAGAGACGCCACATTTTGGCGACGGAGGCCTATCAGAACCCAGTGAGTAATTATCATTCGTAAAAATAAAAAGGAGGAGAGAGAAGGTGTGCTTTGATTTGTGACTGAGATTGTTTATTTATTTATTTTAGCTGATGCAAAATGACCGCCATTCTGATTTTCCTTTTTTTAAGTTTTTAATTTCAAGGCTAAGCCAAGAGATAATTTTGCCAGTACCGGGATGTTGTATACTGAAATAGTTATAAAAAAAAACTTTTTATTAGACGCGTTTTACCTGAAATAAAACGCATATTAAACTACTTACCTTTATTAGAAGCTTTTAATAATGAGATAGGCGTTTCCGTTTCCGCTGTGTTTCTGTCTCTTTCTAACCTTATACCGCTATCCCTTTCGCACCCTCCTTCCTTTTTTTTCCTAGGCGTGGGGATCTGTCAGAGGTTTCGAGTGAGCGACAGAGCCGTTTGTGGTCATTGTGTCGAAATTATTATGCACCAGGCAGAAATAGAAACTAAGCTTCTAATAAAGGTAAGTAGTTTAATATGCGTTTTATTTCAGGTAAAACGCGTCTATTAAACCACTTGACCGTTTATTAGAAGCTTTTAATAATGAGACTTGTTTGTTATCGCCTGGTGGAAAAAAAAAACACGCCAATGTGACTTAGTATCTAAAGATGCAGAGAGTTTAAGTCCACGTGACTATGTCACTTATATATTCCTCTTATAAAAATATTATATACTAATATGATTGCAGGTGAAATGAACGAGTAAATGTGGATAATAATAATTCTTCAATAAGTATGTATGTGTAATGTATATCAATACTAACTTTGAATTTGAATTACTATCTAATAAGGTCGGGTGCGAAAGAAATTCAACAAATATGCTAAAGTGTTATTTATTCAAATCAACATAGAAAATAAATATTTAATATAAATTTTACAAAGGGAAATATATTTGATATTCCCAATATAAACAACAAAAATGTATACATTTCAACATTTTTAACACAAAAAGTTCTACGTTATAAATTAAATCAATCAAACAGGGACTTGTAAATAAAATTTGGTTTAATCATCATAAAGTTATTATACAAAACAATTACGTTACGTGACATGAATTGAGCCACAAAATTATAATAACTTCGTAATAATTATGAGTTAATTAATTGTATTGAAAAATTTGGTGACACTGGAGTTACTGGGGGTAGAAACCATCACTTCGCGACGATAGAATTTTTTGAAAAGTCTTAGCCGACTTCCAGTTACCCCGTGCTAAAATTTCATCAAGAGGGAAATTGTTCATCCAATTGCTAGAAGCGACAGCGGAACGTACACTTCCTGGAGTTGCAATGACGCCGGCTTCCTTCATGAGAGATTTTATCCATCCTGCTATAATTGTGCGTGATGCTGGAGAAGGATTTCCTCGAAGTTTTATGAATAAATTATTTGTACCAGAACTAACACGTCTTTCATTTAAAAGTGTTATAGTTTGCTTTACCCAAAAACTGGATTCAGGTTTTGATTTTCTGGATTACTCAATATTTTCCATCCAGATTGTCTGTATTCTTTACAATCCGTTTTTGATCCAAATTCAGGCCATAATATGATACAGTCATCCTTGATTGTGCAGTTTTTCTCATCTACTCTTAACAGGGTAAGATCGTGGATTCTACGACCTGAGCAAAGCGCTAGCAATGCTGCTGTATGACGAACCGTTTGAAAAATGTTGTCAGGTTTGACACAGTACCTGTTCATATAAGTAGTGAGAGTATTGACGTCCCAAATCGGCGGTTTTGGTACTTTCGGAAGTTTCAGAGAAATTGCTTTTAAAATGTGCTTGACTAGAACATCACTGCTTAATTTTCCGGAAGATTCTGCATTACAAAGCGTTGAAATCACCGATTTATGAAGGAGAATAGTATTATAGGACAATTTATTGATTAAATACAAATCTGCAAGGAATTGGGCTAATTCTGATCCACTAGGGTCAATGGGTCTGTACCGTGGCTGTTTGTCCAGGCTAACCAACGCTCCCAAGCAACCTTATAAGTTCTCAGGGTAGAGGGTCGCCAAGATGCTTTAAGCAGAGATTTTTGGTCGGGATTCCAGGCTGCTATTCTTTCTGTCCACCCCCACATTTCCAGACCTCGAGAATCATGTCTTGGACTTTGGGTGGTGGCCGCCCTGTTTGTGTGTCGATTAGAAATCGTTTCAAATTGGTCAGCGTGAACGGTGCTGCTATCGCCCGCGCTTTGAGGTCCGCTCTCCAATAAACCTTGCTCCATTGAGGTACCACAATCAGAAAAATTCCTGTAGCTTGATTGAGGTGCATTAGTACCAGAGGTATTAGAGATGGGGGAGCGAAAATCCAAGCGAGGGGAAAGTTCCAAGTCACGCTGAAGGCATCGTGATACATTGCTTGGTGATCGGTTTGATCTAGGGAAACATAATTGTGCACTACGTGGGCTGTTTTCGACGCAAACAGGTCGATTACTGAGTTCCCATTTTCGCAAAAATCATTTCGGTGCAGTTCGAGAGCAAATGCCACTCTGGAATACGGCGATGTCTGGACAGACTGTCCGCGTAGCTGTTCAGTTGACCGGGAAGATGATAAATTTTGAAATTTATCTGGTGATAGTCTATTATTTGTAGAATCTGATTCGTTATGTTTTGAAGGGTTTGTGATTTCGTCCCCCTCGTTTCGGAGATAAGCTACAGCTGATAGGCTGTCGGATTGGATTAGCAATGACGCATTCTCCATATTCCGTGCATGTAATTGAAGGGCTTTTAGAATTGCTAACAATTCTTTCACATTGCAGTGAGCCTTCTGTTCCTCGAGGGTCCAAGTGCCAGACATTGTCAGATTGTTTAATTGAGCCCCCAAGCAAGATTGGAGGCATCGGTTGTTAAGAAGTGAGTTGGTGGAGGCAGATGCATCAACGATGACCGACTGCAATTTTGAATCCACCACTCCAATTCTTCCTGAACTTGCGCAGGAGGACAATGTTTTGCTGCAGCTGGAAGAGTTGTCAGCGTGCTCAAGAAGCAGAGTGCAGCTCTGTGGTTTAATCTGCCTCGAGGCACTGCAAAGCTTGCAAAATTCAGTAAGCCTATGAGACTCTGAAGTTCTCTTATCGTTATTTTGCCCGTCTCTAAAGCTCGTGAGGCTTTTTGAATTATAGCAGCAGACTTTTCTGCCGGCAGGTACTTGCGATTTTTCCAAGGATCCCAGACTATGCCCAGGAAGGTCATATACCTCTGTGGGATTAAAATCGACTTGTCGAAGTTTATCTGGAATCCTAACTGTTCCAGAGTTTTTACAAGCATTTTGGCATGGTTTTTAAGGTTTCGGGGTTTTGATGTACCAGAAGGAAATCGTCGAGGTAAACGACTAATCTCACACCCTGGTCTCTCAGGATTTGAGCGATCCAATTTGTCAGGCATGCAAAAACTTTCGGTGCCGTGCTGAGCCCGAATGGGAGGCACGTCATTTGCAATAATTCGCCTTTTGTATATGAGCCGCAGAAAAGCTCTGTGCGGCTTGGCAATCGCTAAATTGAAGTACGCCTGAGAAAGATCCACCTTGCACATCCAGTCCTGTGGCTGGAGAAAATCTGGTATGCGAAACATGTTTATGAGCCGAAAATGATCTGTCTGTACAAACTGGTTGAGCAGGCGCAGATTGAATATTGGACGGCTCAAGCCATCGCTTTTCGGAATAAGGAAAATGGGGGAAATAAAACTTGGAGAGAGAACAGCTGGCTCCAGAACACCTTGACGTTTCATTTGGTCTATAACTAATGTCATTTCGTCGGATTCTAATGTTCGATAATGATCGTTCCTTAGATCGGGTAATTTTAATGGTGGCTTTTTCAGAAAAGGTATGCGATACCCTGTTATTATTTTCATGATCAAGTCTGGAGCCCCCAAATCCCTCCACCGATTGGCATACTGTGCTAGCCGACCTGCTTGGAAATATTGATAGTCAATATTTCTGTCTTTTGTAGTTTTTGTTACCAGAGGGAGAGCCTGAACGCTTCTGTCCTCTTTGAGGTGCTGATCTTGACTTCGATCCGCGAGATCGAAAGGAAGAACCTCTATTATGAGCATTGTAGTTACGGTGCTCATTATTTGCCCGGTAACCGCCCTGCGAGGGCTGGCTATGGTGGCAGTGCTGTATCTGAGAGCTGGAAGCAGCCTCACAACAGTGGCCATGGCCACAAGTCGTACCACGCGATGGTACATTACGATGGGCATGCCCCCGCGAGGGGCCGCCACCAGCATTAGTGGGTTTTGCTCGCGAAGCATTACCGCTGCTGGAGTCTTTTACAGGCCAGAAGGCCTTTCTTACTCCACCTGCTCGTTCTAGAGCTGATGTAAGGGCCTCCTGATTAAAAATATGAGTGTTCGTTGGAGGAATTTTATTTATGGTACTTTTTACCAAAGGATCACGAACACACTTGAGAATATTATCACGTCTCATTTCTATAGCCTCTGCTCTATGGCCACAGGCCATCTGCAGTAAGTCCGCTGACACTTTATGAAAGTCGCCTTTGAGAAATAATTCCTCAATCTTTTCATTCAATTGAGATAATGATGCGCCTGATGATCTAGACCACGCTATTAAACTACGTAAGCTGTTAAGGAACACTTCCTTTTGTTTTAGAATACAAAACGTAATAGCGGCATATGATTTATCAGAATAACTTAAATGGCGCACGTTTTTATCAAAAGCTTTTAACTCTTCATTTGTTTCAAGTTCAATGAAACCCGGCGAATGATTATATAACTTTTGTGTATCGAGATACCGTACATCAGACCAAGCACTGCTACCAAAACGTTGAATATCATTCAGGGCATTGATATATTCCTGAGGCGTCACTGGCACAGCAGGATCTTTAGTTTTCGTATCAATATTAAAGGTTAAATCTACTACCTCGGTCGTTTCTGGCTCATATGGAGCTAAATTTTCTTCTACTGGCCTTTGGGCACAGCAGCTATTATAAAGTTCGCCACTTACATCAGAAATAAATGACTGATTGTCATCATCTGGGTAATTATCAAATCTACCCATATTTTTTCTTAATTCACCTACTTCTTTGGATAATTTTTCTAAAAGGCGACGATCACGATCACGTTTTTGTTTTTTATTATGAGTGCGACGTTTTCGCTTTTTGGTTTTATTTGAACCTCGCGAAGGTTCGTCAGAACTTGACGAGGAAGACGAGCTACTATTCTTGGGCGGCGACACCCGCACCTCATGTGAACGTGATTTACGCGGTATTTCTTTAGAAGTACTCGCAGTAATCGGAGTAGTTTCATTTTCATTATCCATAATTATATTTTTATAAAATACAAACTGAAATACAAAAAGCTAAATATTTAGGGTAGAAGAAAATTAATTCAAACAAATATTAAAAAAAATTATGAAATTAAACGAACTATTACCAGTTTTATCAAGAACTGTCAGAAGAAAAACACAAAAAACCGAACGGTAAAACCGTTAAATTTGAAAATAAAAACAAGCAAGTAAAAATTGTGCAACTTACTGCGGTTCTGTAGATCGCTCGCAAAGGAAAAACACAAAAAATCCGAACGGTAAAACCGTTAAATTATAAAATACAAATAAAAATTTTGAAACTAACTGCAGTTTCACTTGCACTAACTTATTTTTCGATGTTCACACAACGGAAAATTTCACACCAATGACCACAAACGGCTCTGTCGCTCACTCGAAACCTCTGACAGATCCCCACGCCTAGGAAAAAAAAAAAAAAAAGGAAGGAGGGTGCGAAAGGGATAGCGGTATAAGGTTAGAAAGAGACAGAAACACAGCGGAAACGGAAACGCCTATCTCATTATTAAAAGCTTCTAATAAACGGTCAAGTGGTTTAATTGCTTTATGCTATAGATGATTATTTTCTACATAGACAAAAAGTCATTAGAAAAAGCAATAGGTATATCTGACGTTTTGTTGATCAATGCGGAACGCATACATGGAAAAAAAAAATAGTTATTACCACAACAGAGAAAAAATAAAGAAACATTATTTTCGATTGGACGCATAGAGTTATTGGCTTTATGCACAAATATTAACTTTATGTTTGGACGTTATGTTTACACTTTTTGTGTTTTATACGTATTGTATGGTAGTTTATGCGGTAGTCTAAATGCATAATTTATTTCTTGTGGCAAAATAGAATATCATACGATTAATCCTTCAATCACGACGCTTTGGTTATTTTGCTATGGGCTCGCTATCTCATGTGTTAGATATTTAAATTCTTACTATGAATATTGGTTAACTTATTTATGTTGATTTTAATATAAACATTCTTTCATTTGTAAATACCAAATTAATAATTGAGTAGGTAGCTATATTTTACATGTTGTCGTGATTCGGTTTGTGAGGTGGGTAGATTTAGTTTTTAAAAGGGCGTTTGCCAATAGTCGTCTGATTCACTTTTCGATTGGAGCTCGGGGTGAACGGATATAAAGATAAGTACTATGTATTATGTTAAGTAGATATAGTTATTCTATACTGTTATGCTGTTGCATTGTCATGTGATTATTTCTTTGTGTTTTAATGATATTTTCTATTAAATACAAGTGGCCCATCTGGGGTATTTATAGTAATAAATATAACTAATATCATGATAGGGACCAATACTGTTCTAATGAGTTTCTTTCGGGATTTCTTCTCAGCAGTGGTCGTTACGAAGTCCTAGTAGTCTTTAGCTTTGAAATTAGGGTTCAATCTTATAATATACATTTGAACCTGATTGTATCTTTTCTTTATTTGAATTACCTACCTCTACCTACATTATGAATTGGGTAATAGAATCAAAGTACAAGTATATTCATACAATTATAGTCATTTATTGAATTTATTATATAACATAACATATGTATATAAATATACATATATAACCTATATACTTTTAACTGTGTTTCTAACATCAGAAGTGGGATAGATTCCAGCTTACATAAACTAATCATTTTTTATTTTTCCTTAGTGACGCCTTTTCATCGCATCGATGCAGCAAGGATTTCGCTTTGCCGGTTTTCGGCCCTGACGGGAAGTGACAACCGCGGCGCCGCCGTTACGGCGCAGAGGTGTGGTGCAATCGAGTCGAAGCCCTCAGAGCTAGGATGAAGCCAGATCCAACAGGCAGCTATAGACGGTAAGGCCTTTCGGGGCTATGCTCTATTTGGAAGCCTGAAGCAGGCTGAGCTTTGAACATTTGATAATTTTAAGAAAAGTGTAGTTAGTAGTAAACTTTGCTATCTATAAGTCATTAAGCGATGTTGTGCATCCAATGTTAAAAATAAATAATTTTATTTTAATTGCAATGTAACCGCAAAATTAAAATTGTCTGATAACCTTATGAATTTTACATATTTGTGAGAATGAAAAAGAGAACTAATTTGATTTTAGTTGCAATGTACTTACCCGCAAAATTAATATTGTCTGAAAACCTTATGAATTTTACATATCAGTGAGAATGAAAAGAGAACTAATTATATTTTAGTTGCAATGTACCCGCAAAATTAAAATTGTCTGAAACCCTTACGTTTACATATTTGTGGGAATGAAAAGACAACTTACCTAATCCTACATATTTTAGCAGTAAGGATATGCAAATTTAAATGTTGGACATTGTACATGCTATTTTACACAATTTCATAAACTGATACAATAGAATGATAATGAAATTCGTTTCTAGTTAATCTTAACCATTTACGATTATTCATTACGTACAAACACACTCTATCGTTACTTCTTTTCATATTTTATGTATTTCATCGAAATAATGAAACATCAAAGATTTTGTTACCCATAATTTTATTTCCACGTACGTTTCAGTTTGCAATATATTTGAAACATCAAATATTATATTATTATGTTATAGATAGATTAATCTGGTAGTATTGTATTGATCAACAGAAAATTTATAGCTAGTCCATTAGTTATAAATGGATCACAAATCCGACTCAGAGCACCCCGACTCCACGTGGCTCAACTTTGTCATATACTAGAGTGTTATTCCTTCGCGCGGAACCAGGAAGTCTTCTGCATGCCTGCTGGAGCCACCCAAAAATTTGCTGCATGCTTGCTGCATGCTTGCTGCATGCTTGCTGCATGCTTTGCTGCATGCTTGCTGCATGCTTGCTGCATGCTTGCTGCATGCTTGCTGCATGCTTGCTGCATGCTTGCTGCATGCTTGCTGCATGCTTGCTGCATGCTTGCTGCTTGCTGCATGCCTGCTGCATGCTTGCTGAATGCCTGCTGCATGCTTGCTGAATGCTTGCTGCATGCCTGCTGCATGCTTGCTGAATGGGTGTCTATTAAAATACAGATTTTTATCACATCGATTATCATGTCCCAGAAAACTATTCCACGTTTTTTAATATATTTTTTTCTTAAAACATCGAAAAATTTATTATCGCAGTTTCATAATATCGAACAACATTTCCTAAAAATGAACGTTATAAAATTTCTACTATTCCAAGAAAAACGATATATCAAACTAACATTTCACACATGTATTAAGATATCGATGTAACCATTTATAATAACATGTTTCAATATGTAACGATGCGCATCATAACTTTTAATCGCAGTAACGTTTCATCGAATTCTGCATTCGCTTGTTGTTGCTTAAAACATGCAAAAGGTATAGCAAGATTGAGGCATACAGCAAGCATGCATGCAGCAAGCACAACAAACATGTAGCAAGCATCAGCAAGCATGCAGCAGGCATGCAGCAAGCATGCAGCAAGAATGCCGCAAGCATTCAGCAAGCATGCAAGCAGGCATGCAGCAAGCATGCAAACATCAAGCATGCAGCAAGCATGCAGCAAGCATGCAGCAAGCATGCAGCAAGCATGCAGCAAGCATGCAGCAAGCATGCAGCAAGCATGCAGCAAGCATGCAGCAAGCATGCAGCAAGCATGCAGCAAGCATGCAAGCATGCAGCAAGCAAGTATTTCTGGGTGGCTCCACCAGAAGACTCGCTCCGTCGGCCCTTCGATTCATTCGGGCACTTAACCTCGCTCCGCTCGAGAGGTCGCCGGCTCGCTTCGCTCGCCACCTCCCCCCCTCGCTTCGCTTCGGCCTCGTGCCCTCATTTTCTCAGGACCTCCTTCGCGAGCCTTCTGGTTCCGCGCGAAGGAATAACACTCTAGTATATGACAAAGTTGAGCCACGTGGAGTCGGGGTGCTCTGAGTCGGATTTGTGATCCATTTATAATTAGTGGACCAGCTATAAATTTACTGTTGATCAATACACTACTACCAGATTAATGTATCTATATAGGGTTAACATAATAATGTAATATTTGATGTTTCAAATATATTGCAAATTGAAACTTACGCGGAAATCAAATTATGGGTAACAAAACTTTGATGTTTCATTATTTCGATGAAATACTTAAAATATGAAAAGAAATAACGATAGAGTGTGTTTGTACGTAATGAATAATCGTGTAAATCAAATTTCGATGTAAACAGATTTAAGGATTTGTTACATATTGTATTAAAATATCTGCGAATGGTTTTATGGGACATGAAAATCGTTGAAGTAAATTGGTGATAAAGTGATGGGTTCCCTTGCTGAATGCTTGCTGCATGCTTGCTGCATGCTCATGCTGCATCGCTTGCTGAATGCTTGCTGCATGCTTGCTGTATGCCTTGCTGCATGCTTGCTGCCAACAATGCTTGCTGTATGCCTGCTGCATGCTTGCTGAATGCTTGCTGCATGCTTGCTGTATGCCTGCTGCATAAACTTGCTGTATGCGCCTGCTGCATGCTTGCTGCATGTTTGTTTCATGCTTGCTGCATGCTTCTGCTTGATGCTTGGCGGCATATTTGTTGTGCTTGCTGCATGCATGCTTGCTGCATGCCTTAATCTTGTTATATACCTTTTTGCATGTTTTAAGCAACAATAAGGCAGAATGCAGCGTTCGATGAAACGTTACTGCGATTAAAAATATAGTGATGTGCATCGTTAGCATATTTAAACATGTTATTATAAATGGTTACATCGATATCTTAAAATACATGTGTATGAAATGTTAGTTTGATATATCGTTTTTCTTGGAATAGTAGAAATTTTATAACGTTTTTTTTAGGAAATGTTGTTCGATATTATGAAACTGCGATAATAAGTTTTTCGATGTTTTAAGAAAAAAATATATTGAAAAACGTGGAATAGTTTTCTGGGACATGATAATCGATGTGATAAAAATCTGTATTTTAATAGACACCCATATCTAACACTATTATCACTTTCTGGCTTTTTTTTAAACACCCACTTGCACTGTACCACTCTATCTGCTTGCTCACGGTTCACAATCTCCCACGCACTGGTTATCCTTGAATGCCTGAAAGTTCATCAGACATAGGCTGCTGCCACTTCCATAGCTTCTCTGGACCATTTCGTCACTTCTTCATAAGTAATATCTTCAGCCCAAGACTCCAGTGTCTGTCTGAAACACATAGGTTTGTGAAACCATATCTCACTTTGGGTGATTTCCCTGATACAGCTTTTCTGGCAATTTAGGTAATTCTTCTTCCTCTTCAGAAAATGTATGGAAAGACTCTTCCTCTGTTGTACTTTTATTATTATCAGAATCTGTCACATATAGTAGAATCATTCTTATCTACTTCAATGTAATTTCACTCTCCTCTATCAGAATTTTCTTTCTTCTATTGTCTGTTTGACTTTCTTTCTTCTGTATATCTTTTATTTCTATTAGGGCTGTGTCATCTTTTTCCATTACAATGACAATCTCTACTTGTAGAAATTTTCTTTGGATTCTGGGTCATATAATCTGTAACCCTTAACATCTCTCAGGAGTATCCCACAAGTATGTACTCTTACTGCTTTCCTTGTCCCATTTCAATCTTTTATTCTTAGGAACATGCATCATCACAGGGCTTCCAAATATTCTGACGTGACTGAGATCAGGCTTCTGTCCTGTCCATATCTCTATCGGCGTCTTTTGGTCCAAACACTGAAGCCGACGACCTATTCTTACCAGGTATACAGCCGTATTAACTGCTTCTGCCCAAAAACTTTTATCCAAATTTGGCATTCGAACAATAAACATCTTGCACGTTCAACTATAGTCCTGTTGAAACGCTCGCACACCCCATTCTGCTCCGGGGTGTAAGGGATTTCTGTCTTTTGAGTGGATTATCCCATTTTCTTTCAGAAAAATTCTCCATCCCTATCTGAACAAAATTCCCCCTCCATTGTTTCGGTTCTGAATGTTTTTATCTTTGTTCCTTTGATTTACCACTACATGTTATGAAATTCCTTGAAATACTGTAGGAGTCTGATTTTTTTCTTTCAGAAAATAAACAAATGCCATTTTGCTAGCATCATCAACTATCAACAGTGAAAGTATCTTGCCTGTCCAATTGATCGAACCTCCATAGGCCCACACAGATCTGCATGAACTAAATCTAGCACCTCGCTTATGGTTTGCTTAAATTGAAGGCCTGTAAGCAAACGTAGCTTGCTTCCCTTCGCAACATACTTTACAGTTTGATTTCTGAATATCAGCCTTCGTATCAAATGATATTCCTTCTACAGCACCATTTTTCATCTTCTGTAAATCATTGCTATTTATGTGTCCCAACCTTCTATGCCACTGGCCTTTGCATCTGTAGCTTGTGCTGCTGCCGCCCAACACCTTCTCTGACTTAATAGTATTCAATTTGTACACACCATTTTCTAAATTTGCCACTCCAATAAGCTCATTCCTTTCTGCTGATTATGTATGTAACACACACTCACTTTTGAGAAAGTAACTTTGTTTCCCTTTTTTGCTTAGCATCAGCTGGCTTACTGATAAAGCAGATTTGTGGTTAGGGTTAGGTATGTATAAAATGTTGTTTACTGTGATGTCAAACTGAGAATTTGTTCACTTTGTGTAGTGATCTGTGTATCTCCGGCACACTTTAAAACTGGCAACAGTCATGTTATTAGCGACAATAATTTCCTTCGTATCGTATCACTTGTCTTACTCTCAATAAAGCTTTCTTTTGCTTGATGTCATATGAGAACTGGCCCCTAGAGTCAATATACTTCAAGTCTTCCTTATTAAACTCACTGTTGAAAAATGCAGCACTAAATGCATTTTTACATGCTTTTCTTTTTAAATCTGGACACTGATTTTTTATAGTGGCCAATTTTCTTTTTGCCACTTCTAGCATTTTACAACCTTTTTGACATTTGAATTTGTCGTATTGTTTGACGTTGACTGTTGTGTTTGACAGTTTTGTTTCCCGCCTTTTACACATTATACTGATTGTGGCCTTATTTGTTTTGACCAAAAGGCTACTTCTGTGTCATTATCACTGACCTCAGGAGGCTTACTATCACCTTTAAATAGCAGGACCTAAATTGAACTGTCCTGCTTAGAGATGAGATTTACCCGATAAACCGAGACTCGGAAATTTATCCATTTATACCCATATTTTCCCAGGAATTTTTAATTTATACCGGGTAAAAATTAAAATCAATTAAAATGTTTGTAATTACGATATTTTACAATATATCGTTAAGATTTATTATGAAATAAGCACATATTTAGTTTTTAAATTAAGTACTGTGTATAAAAGTACTTATAAAGTGTACAATTTACGTTTTGGTTACAAAAAGACCTGACAAGATATAGGTATCTTTATTCTGACTCATTCGCAACCAACTGGTTTTAGACGATAAATGTTATGCCGGGGCGACGAACAAGTTTGCCAAATGCCGGAATTCTATTGAACGGCTAGGCGATCATCGAATCGTAAGGCCCGCCTTACACGAATGTCAGCCAACTTAATTACACTCTCTCTCTCTCTGTCAGAGGAAAGACGTCCACTGCTGGACAAAGGCCTCCCCCAAGGATTTCCATAACGACCGGATGCGGGCAGCGCAGGACCGGTCGTTATGGAACTTAATTACTAACTCTCTCAAAAACACGCTTGCATAAAATTTTCTCGATAGAAAAATATTGCGAAGTTACCTCCAAATCCTAACTAATATTATAAATGTGAAAGTGAGTTTGTTTGTTACCTCTTCACGCTTTATCTACTCAACCAATCTTCCTATTTCACATACACATAGTTAGAAGTACTGAGAAGGCCATAGGATACTTTTTCATCCCGGGAAAAAGCACTGTTCCCGAAGGAAATTCCACGCGGGCGTAGCTGCGGGCAATAAAAAATATCGGGTATAAATGGGTATAAACTAATGTTTTACCAATTCTACCCATTCTTTCCCATTTTTACCTTCCCGGAAATTTATCCGCGCGCCCATCTCTAGTCCTGCTATTTCATACCATGACGTCAAATAACAGCAGGCCTGCAGCAGGCTTGCTTAGAAAACCGTTCACCGTTTTTTTTGGTATGGAGATTTCGTACCACGATGTCACTTTTGACAGCGGCAAAACGTTTTTTGCGCGTCTCAAGTGTCAAATAAAGCGATCCATAAAAAGTTACTTTCCAGCAGCTTTATTTGAATTGTTTTGTGATTTAGGCTTTCATTTTCAATGTGCTACAACTGGCTACAAGTGAGTGGTCCGAAACTTTTTTTTTGTGAATTCGTGTTAGAAGTGTACTCTAATATCATAAAAGACCCGTGACCGTGTTTATAGTGTACCATATTGTGCGTTGACGCTGATTTGTTGCTATTTAGGACTTGGATTGTATAATATTTACCAAAAGTGTAATCAATTGTAAGTTACAAAGGTAAGTTATATCTACATTTACATTACAAATTAATGTTGTAATGTGATCGATATGCCTTGAGATTAATGCAAGTAATTTTTTGTAGATGTGTGACGAGTATGAAATTTTCGAGTTCTTGGAAACTGAATATAATGAATTCAGAAAAGAGAAGAGAATCAAACGTCAAAGGAACCGACGGCTAAATGATCCCTTTGATTTAGATGAAGAAGCTTTTATCAAGGAGTATAGGTAAATAAAATAACTTTCACCTAAAATGTCTAATGATATTATACTTATATGTCACATTTAGTGCTAATGTTAGTTTGTTTCAAACAATGTATTGTACTATGTCTATAATTATTTGACGTCGTTTTAGGTTATCACCAGACTTGACGCAAGATCTGTGCGAAGAACTAAGACCAATAATGTTGAAAAGCCTTTATAATAGATCCAGTGACCTAAGCGTAGAAACAAAGGTGACTAAAAGTGTATTCTCCTAGATTACTAAAATATTTTCCACCTATTTGATTCAAATAAAATCCTTTCTATGTTCTTTAATTTCAGGTGTTAACAGCATTGTATTTTTATGCACACGGGGACTATCAGAAGCCCTTTGGTAGAGTGCATGACATTGCCCAACAAACTGCTTCAACAGTTTTAGCTGAAGTTACAGCAGCATTAAATAATGTTGCTATACAGAAGAAATATATAAAATTTCCTCAAAACCTTCAAGACCGTCAAGTTAAGAAATTAAGGTAAACAATCAATTTATTTATTACTAGCTGTTGCCCGCGGCTTCGCCCGCGTGAATTTCCCACGGGAACAGTGCTTTTTCCCGGGATAAAAAGTAGCCTATGTGCTATTCCAGGTCATTATCTACCTCTGTACCAAATTTCATCGAAATCCGTTCAGTAGATTTTGCGTGATTGAGTAACAAACATCCTCACAAACTCACAAACTCACAAATTCACAAACTCACAAACTCACATCCAAACTTTCGCATTTATAATATTAGTATGGATACATATATTACATAAAATAATGAGTGCATAACAACGAACCCATTCTGCCTGCAGGTTTTATAATAAATTTGGCATCCCGGGTGTGATTGGGTGTATTGACGGTACCCATGTTCGCATAGTAAGGCCGAACGAACATGAGGAAAGATACTTTTGCCGGAAAAAAATGCATTCACTAAATGTGCAATTGGTAAGTAGAAAATTCTATTCTACTTGTAATAAGTTAATATTCAATTATGTTTTATTTTAAACTAGCTGTCGCCCGCGGCTTCCTCCACGTGAGTTTCACTTAGATGAAAAATCTTTTTGTGTTCCAAACTGTTTCAGATGTTTCGGATTTTCGATTTTTATACTTCAGCAGAAAATGCTCATCAAGTTGAACAATTTTTGCTAAGGCGCCATTTCCATATATGTTATAGTGTAGTTGGTCTCTTAGAGCTTTTCACTTGAGATGTTCCATATCTTCAATTTTTATACGTCAGCAGAAAATGCTCATCAGGTTGAATCGATTTTTGCTAAGGCGCCATTTCCATATATGTTATAGTGTAGCTGGTCTCTTGGAGCTTTTCATCAGATGTTCCAGATCTTCAATTTTTATACGTCAGCAGAAAATGCTCATCAGGTTGAACGATTTTTGTTAAGGCACCATTTCCATATTACTTATAGTTTAGCTGTTCTGTTATGGTTCTTCATCAGGTGTTCCAGTTTTCAAAATGAATTATAGCCTATATGTTGCCTAGGCTTAATAGCTATACAACAAAAAAAGTTTCATTCAAATCCGTCCAGTAGTTTTTGCGTGAAACGCGTACATACATACAGACAGACAGACAGACAGACAGACAGACAAGAAATTCCAAAAAAATTTTTTTGCTTTCTATTGTTCTTTTTAGGTCTCCCTCTATCCATTTCAGTCAAAAATATTAAATGTACAGACAAAATATTTTTACTGTTTTATTATATGTATGTATAGATTACAAAATTAGTGTTTTAGCTTTTAAAATTTAAGAACGGAAAAAGTAAATTTTTATAATAATTAACTACAAATTAAAAACAATGGGGTTAAATAGAAAGTTTAAGGTTTACCTACCTGTGGTTTTGTTTTGTTTTTCAGATTTGTGATGCAGACCAGCAAATCTTGAGTGTGGATGCTAGTCACCCAGGGTCCTTTCATGACTCATTTATATGGAGCCATCACCCCGTTCGGCATCATTTAGAAAATTTAAGTTCTAGTGAGGCAACATGGCTTCTAGGTAGGAATGTTAATAAAAACAATTGTGACAATAATATATGTTTATATTACATGATATTATATTAAAACACAAAAACTTATATTTACTAATAAGAAAAAAAATAATTTAGGTATATATCTTATATCTAAAGAAATTTATTCAAAGAAACTTGGTAGTTACTATAGCTAATATTTTTTCTTATTTACAGGTGATTCAGGGTATTCACTTAGAAGAACGATGATGACACCCATTTTAAATGCTGAACAAGACACACCAGAAGCCTATTACACATTTAAGCATGTGAAGGCTAGAAATGTCATAGAGCGGACGATAGGACTTCTAAAAGCACGTTTCCGGTGTCTCTTGTGCCACAGGGCGATGCATTATCAACCACAGATGGCTGGTTTCATTACAAATGCCTGTGTAATATTGCACAACATTTGCAATGCAAATAATCTCCCAGTGGTCGAGTTGACAACAAACGAGCTAGAAGTGGAAGCTTCCTATCAACCTTCTATAGAACCCCCAAATGAATCCGTGGGGCAGCAGCAGCAAAACGCGGAGCTTCAACAAGGTATCTCTACGAGGCAGGGTCTTGTGGCACGCCTCTGGGCTCTGCATCGGAGTACCTAAAAAAATAAAACCAAAAAATTTCTTAACATTTAATTTTCTAATGACTAACACTATAAGAATTGTATTAAAATAAAATTATGTAAGCCTATTTTTGTTTTAATGTAACTATCTAGTAAGAATTGTAGGTAATTAGAAAAGAAAGGGTTGTTTTAAGTTTGACTGCTATGTGAGTGTCTGTCTGTGTCACCGGATGAATTGATTTAATACATACATACATTATTATTTAATATATGGGGACGCCAGCGCGAGCACCAGACGGGTGATCAGTCCACTTATGCTGGGACCTAAATAAAATTTAATTCAAGTTTGAATAAAATTTGTATAGGTAATTAACCTACCTTGTTCTTATTATGGACACTAATTCCCGCAAGAGACAAACACCTTCTTGTAAAATGCTTGTGTTTGCTGCCTCAGAAGCAGCTCTTTGTCGAGCAGCTTCCACTAGCTGTGCCCGTGCATCTGCAGCCGTCACGTGTCGTCTCCGGCGGCGTCCACTAGGAGTCGTCCTCTGTGGGTGCTGGTTCTGCAGGTAAAGCTGACGCAGGCCTCGAGGAGGGGCCAGACGCCGCTGATGGTGCTCTGGCTGCTGCAGGCTCTGCTAATGCAGGTAGTAGGCCTCTGAACTGCAGGCGGTGGTAATGGCTTCAAAGGTCCTGTCGCTGGAGTGCCTGTGTGTTCTTCCTGAAATATACAAAAATATAGGTGTAAGCTTAACTGACATGTACTTGAAGTTTTAATGAGCTCTTGTGTCACAGACATACACACATAGCAGTGAAACCTCTAACAATAAAACCCTTTTTTTTTGCTTCAGGGATTAATTATAGCTAGTTGAATGTAAATATACCAAATATTATTACAATTTAAATGCCTTTATTAAAACTTAATATAAAGTTGATGAATGAAATACATACACTAGAAGGCATGTCCAACCATTCCTCCAACATTGGTTCTTCAGTGTCTCCATGAGCTCCACCAATGCCTGAAGGCCCAGCAACAGGTTGGCATCCTAAAAATATTTAATAACAATAAATTTAAAAAATTTCACCAAGTATGTAATACTACTAACATGTAAAATTTAATAAAAAGTTTAAAAATCCCCAATGCAATGAAACAGCTCCTATTTTGATAAAACATGTCTAATAGTATTGTATCTTTTGTCATGAAATAAATAAATAAGAACAACCACTGAAAAATGTGCCTTCAAATAAAAAATAACTGCATCCAAATTGGTTCACCCGTTTAAAAGCTATAGTGCCACAGACACACACACATAGTCAAACTTATAACACCCCTCATTTTACGTTGGGAGTTCAAAACAAGTGATTATAATGTTACTGGAAATGGATTCACTTGCACTAGTGGAAGACCTAAGCCATAATCGTCACCAAGGATGCTCAACAATTTAATTTCTATTTCTGAGAGTTGCTCTAAATTTGGTGGGTCTCCCTCTGTCCTATTGGGTGCTGGCTTGACTGATGATGCGGTTCTTTCTTTTTATTTTGGCCTTCAAATCCACCCAATACTAAAATAAAATTTTATTAATATACCTATCTATAATCTATACTAAGGAAAGTAATCTTTGAAACTTTAACTTACTTTAGATAAATTTACTTTAATGAGTACCTTGGACCATTCCGGGCCAGTCTTCATCGCACCATCACCTTCTGAATTCACCAAATCAGCGGCCCTTGCCCACATTTCCTTGGAATGCTGCCGGGCTTGAGCTGATTTGTTCAATCCAACAGCTATATCTTTGTGCTCACTCAAAAACTCAAACAATGATTCGAGTTGTTGGTAAGACACTCGTCGTCTAGTTTGCTGGACACTGTAATTTAAACATAATTTTGGTGAACATAGCTACTCTTCATGAAATGTTATAACACAAAAAAAAAATTATACTCACGACATTGTTAAATCGGTTTGTGGAAATGATAAGGTAATCTGACTAAAAGCAAAAATAAAAATAGACAAATGTTCCGACAACTCCGTATAATTAAATGTAGTAACACAAAAACGTATCGCACGCTAAAGGGAACCGATGACGACTGAAGTCCATAGTTCATGGTATAGAATCCCTCAAGTAACCTGGGTCGCACACACACCAACTTCTTGGCTAGCAGTTGTTCACCAAATCGTTTCCTAAGATTCGCATTCCCACCAAAACTATTATTTATGATCACTTAAGTGAAGTGTCCATTAGACCCAAATCACAAACTCCGTTGACATATTTATACAAAAACGCTGTTTCAAGAAAGGTGCTAGGAGTTGAAGAAATTATGCACCGTGCATGTCGACGTCGAGAATAAATCAAACACAAAAACAAATTGATATTTTCAAGTGGTTCTGGGTTGGCGTAGGACATTAAAAACATTATTTATGACTTGGAAACGTAACATGTAAAATTATCATCACAAAAAACGAAAACTTTTGAAACACTCAACTCAAGTTCCAATACGATTTCAAGTACTTTAAAAATCAGACGTTCAAATCTTTGTATAATGCGGTTTTATACTTTTTTCGTCAAGACGTACATTAATTAAATTTTAACAGAAATAAAAATATTTCATTGAATAAAGTTACAGCTATGAATAATCTAAATTCATAATTATTATAAAATTGTAATAAACTGAAAAATCTTTCCTTATTTATTAAATTATCATTTTAGAAAATGTTAATTTATTTTATTGAGAATTTGAACGTTCCATTACAAACGTTCACCTTTCAATGAAACCGTTCAAAAACCGTTCACCTAAAACGACATCATGGTACGGATAAATAGCAGACCTGCTTTTGAACTGCGGGATGCGGGTCGATCGCCGTAATTCTATGACGCATTAGTCGAGTGTACGTGCAGTTCACGCATACGCGACGCTCAGCCAAACGTCGGTATCGCCGTAAAATAAAACTACACGTCAACGTCGCGTACACTGCACGTCTACTTCACCTACGCGTGAAACCAGCGTATGTTTAGGGACACGAAAAAAGTATCGATACTTTGTGGTATCGAGTACTTTTCCTTTCGATACCGATACTTTTATACTCGATACTTTGTATTCGATACTTTTACTCAATGAGTACTTTTTCAGAGATATCGTATCGAATATATAGTATATTTTTTATTTATTTATTAGGTTCGCCAACTGGCTGTGCAACACAATATAATGTAACTAGCTTTTGCCCGCGGCTTCGCCCGCGTGAATTTCCCACGGGAACAGTGCTTTTTCCCGGGATAAAAAGTAGCCTATGTGCTATTCCAGGTCATTATCTACCTCTGTACCAAATTTCATCGAAATCCGTCCAGTAGATTTTGCGTGATTGAGTAACAAACATCCTCACAAACACACAAACTCACAAATTCACAAACTCACAAACTCACATCCAAACTTTCGCATTTATAATATTAGTATGGATGTAATGTGTTAGAATTATAAAAAAAAACTTTGTTTAGAAATTAGGTATTTTTTAACACCACGACTGTACTACGAGTACCTAATATAATCACACGGGATAACCAAATGGCTAAAATTTTAAGTAGGTACTGCAGTTTAGGTACCTACCTGCACTATGCGTACATACATAATTGGTTGTCTGCCGAAATTCTTATTGTAGTATTATATTAATTACGTACGTATTACTTTGTGGCTCTCAAGTTCAGAGTAGGTTGCAAACTTAGTAACGAGAGCAATTACAGCATTGAATCAATTCTGAACGTTGTATTGATTGTACACAAGGTTCTTTTTTAAATATTATACACATTGCGCTGCGCAAATATTTTGCAGCTGCAGCAGCAGTCGTCAATCTGTGGTTTATAATGTTGTTTGAAGAAATTTATGCTGATTTGTCAGGTATATAATAATGTTTTTGTTTTTTTAATTAAAATAAAAAAAATAAGAAAAAGTACTCGATACCCTAAGGTATCGATACCTCTGTTTCGATACTTTTACGAGTACGATACTTTTTTTTCGATACTACTCATGAGTAAAGTATCGATACTTTCTATTCGATATCGTGTCCCTACTATCAGTGTGACCGTTTTTGGTATTTTCAGTACTAATTTAGTATAATTGGGGCATCTCAGAATGATGTTAGTATAATTTTAGTACTTAACCAAATTTTAGTATAATATTGGTAGAATTTTAACTATTTTGTCTATTTTGGTATTTGTTTTTGGTATTTTCGCGTGTTTTCACGTAAAAACCCCTCCCACCCTCCTCCCGAAAATTTCTTGCGTTGAAAATTTCGGAATTCCTCGGGTTTTTAAGAAATTTTTCCGTTCTCGTGATTTTTTCCAAGAAAGTTTCCCCTTTTTCCTTGAAACACATCACTACCCGTACGCTTCCTTCTTTTGCTCCGCCGCACAATTGTGTCCGTTTTTTTTTTTTTTTTGCTCGTCCGGTAAAATTTTGAAAAGATATTCGGATTTGTTATTGAAATGTGTGTTTTATGTAGCATATTTCTGAAAAAAATGTTAGTACAATTTTGGTATTTTTGTATTTTGCTTTTTAGTATTTTTTAGTACTGACAGCACTATGTTCTGGTATTTTGTTAAATTTTAAAACGGTCACACTGCTACGTATGTTGCCGAGGTGTTGCCGTACGCAAGTTTTGACAATTTTCTTGTCGATTATTCGTTTAGTAATCGATTATTTACACGAATAAAGTTGTTATTACAGGGCTATATCACGCTTAATGACCTAGAATCTAAGTTTATACTCAAACAAAACACTTTATTTTGGTCTAAGCATAGTAAAAATGGTATTAAAACGAAAATATTTAACACAAAATGTGGATGTATGGATTTAGTCTCTTTGCATACCCCTCCCATGAAGAAAAATGCACTGTTGATTGATGGTTGGTTGAGTTGAGGATATGTACCTATTGTACTAGTAAGTTGGCGTTTAATTGGTTTGCCGGCAACTACAAAGATAACATGAGATTGTGTGAAATTTTACTTTGTAGATTTACGGATCATTTAATACTTATTTCATAATTTCATATTTTAGACCGAGACATTCAAGACGACCTACGAGGAGGTTGAAGGAGGAAGTGGTGTCTCAAACTGAAAATAATAGTGCACTAGAGGAGTCAAAACAAATGTTATTAAGATTTGAGAAGGCACATCATAGCTTTTAGCTGAAAGCGTGAAGCAATTGGCAGCTTCTTTGGCCCAAAATGCGGTTGCCCATTCCATGCGGTTAGAAAAGGTAAGCTATCATTATTTTAAGTCATGAATGAGAAAAGAAAAAGAGCTTTTGTGATGTAAAGATAGTATACCTTTTTTTTTTTGATTTCGCAGGGGGAAATGCATTTACACACTGAGTGTGGGGCTCCCGGGCCGCTAGTCGGCCCAGACTACCCACTAAAACCCCCTGCGGCGTTTCCGCACCTGCCGTTGGTGGGGGCGTCATGGGATCGCGAACATTCTACCACGACGCTTTGCCTTACGGCACCCTCACATGGCGAGGTGACAGCCGTATTGTGCCCGCCGCCTGCCTCTAGGTCCTCGCCGTCGGGGAGGCGCTTCGGCTCGCGCCTCACGCTCTCTCTCGGCGGCCTCCTTCTGCGACATTATTGTTTCGTAGAAGGAGGAGAAAGCATCCCAGCGATTCTCGCTGCTTAGCATCTTACTAATGATGCTGTGCAGCGAGAGATCGTAAGCTCCCAAAACAACAACCAGGACCACCCTTTCAGTGGCCCATTTTGCGCAGTCTGCCAGAGTGTGTTGGGCCATATCGTCCGGCTCCCCACACTCATGGCAGAAAAGATAGTATACCTACTGCTGTTTAAAAATGTATATTTTGCTTACAGAATATAAACGTTGCTGCTGTCGTCGTTCCAAAGATGAGCTAACCAAGACCTCCCCTAAAGAAGTATAATGTAGAATTTGAGAAGTGAAAACAATAAACAATTTTTAATTAAATTTTAAATTTGTTTTATTTTATTTAATCTAGTCAAAAATGTTTTATTGAAACTTGGCCTTCAAAGAAGGCACTCGTTCACGTCCAAAAACTAAGGCTCGCCGTGCCTCGATACGACGGCGGGGTCGTCGTCGCCGGCGATCTTCCCGATTCGCCAAATCCAACTTTTGCCAACACAAATCGTTCATGTTCAAATTTTGCGCCTGAAAAAGTAAGTAGATAGGTATGAAACTATAAGGTAGGAAAGAACATTACTCGGTAATTGTGTATGATGCTGTTTTTTACTATAATTCTGTAAGAAATTATATAAAAGGTACTAACAAGCTTTGCAAAGTTAACTATCCATGTACGTCTGCAATGCGTCAGCAACACTCTATAAACACTGCAAAGTGACATCTCATTTGGCATTTCTGAAACGTTAAAATTTAGCGCGATACCGTTTCAGTGCGTGTTCGTGCGATACAAGAAACGCGTAGGTCACGGCGATACGGCGGTGCGCTGCGTTTAGGTGAGCCTGACGCAAGCGTGACGTGTATGTCATTATTTGATTACGGCAATACGAAATCGATCGTTAAGACGCAAACGCAGTCAAGACGCGCTGCATAAAATTACGGCGATCGGCCCGCTGCACGTCAACTGCCCTGCAATTGAACGATTTTCTATAAGTTCGTGGTAAGCCTCGTCGTCGCAAGAAGTAACAAGACCCAAGTAAGTGATTAAAATTAAAGTTCTTCATTGTTTTTTTGTCTATATTGTCACTTATAATTTGTTTGTTTTAGGCGTAAACGATCAGCGCGTGCAACTCTGGCCCAATTAGAGATTATTGTGGCTAAAATAGAGGTTCAGCCCTTTTTAGCCACAAAAAGATTTGGCGGCATGTCGGGCCGTGAAAATTATGATCACGCCTGGAAGGAGGTCGCCAATGAACTAAATAAAATGAAAAAATGGGGCGTCTAAAACTGCAGATCAGTGGATCACGGTATGTTAGTTTCCGGAACTTCACCCTTGTACAAAATATGCTCTTGTGTTTTTATCCTGAGATTGCGTCCTAATATCATGTTTTGTTATATTGTATTATTAAATTTATAGGTTTGGCGTGATTTAAAAAGTAGAGTCTGCGCAAAAGCAGCCAAACGGAGAAGGGAACAAAATGCTACGGGTAACCGGGCAATAGACACTGCTCCGTTGACTGATTTAGAGAACAGAGTAGTGTCTATTGTCGGTAGCCACTATGCATTGGGGAGTAGCTGCCTAGACTCCATGCCGGAGCCTGAAGAGGCTAGTAATTTTGTAAGTGTAAACTTTTTTTTACTAATAAATAGACAAATAGGCATGCAGCTCACCACCACTGACTGACACTATAATTTATTAATGAATGTATAATTAAGAAATTGTTATTATTATTTCTTGTTAGGCATGAAATGTTTGAATATAATTTTTCACCGTTAACATCAAAATAATCAGACAGGATTCTAAATGCATGATGTACATATTATGTAGCTTTGTTAAAAAAGTAATTATTTCTTTATTATAACAGAACTGTGATACTGGATCCACAACTGCAGCAGCAACAACAGAGATTCAGCTTGCTGCTGCAGCAGAAGGTAAAACCAATGAATCCTCTTGTTTTAGTACTCTTGGTTTAGTTTTAGTACAGTACTTGTACATGTGAATTGATTAGAAGTAGGTTTATTAAATTACACTTAAATTACAGATAATACATACCCTGTGCTGCTAGATATGTGGTTGGATCCCAGTGGAAGGATCATCACAAGTGGGTAAGTCTAAGTCCTTCTCACTCAAAAAATAAATACATACTTTATAATTGCATTTTCTAATAATTTAAAAAATTACAGCTTCCACCAGTGCTGCACATCAGGAAAGGCCTACCAGTGCTGTGCAGGAACGTCAGGAAGAAATTCCTGCAACTCATGGTGGTAAGAATTTTCCTTGTAATCATACCGGGAATAGCACATAGGGTACTTCTTATCCCGAAATTCCCACGGGAGCGTAGCCCCGGGGCGCAGCTAGTTTGTATATAACTTTTAAAGGATATAATTGAAAAATGAAGGTACCTATGAACTGTCATGTATTTTTGTTTTGTAATGCCACTGGGTAATTAATAATTTTAAAAAATTATAGCGTCTACCAGTGCAGTGCTGCCCTGAGGAGATGGTGGCGACGCCGTTGACACTTGGTGGTGAGAACACTCTTTGTTGAGTTCTTTTTATATATATACATATACATATTCTTTTTCTTATATATATATATATACATATACATATTTATATATATATATATATATACAGGATGATTTTTAAATCATTGGCATCCTTTCACCAGTAGAAAGAATGCCAATGATTTATAAAACATCCTGTATATTGTAATTGTAATGCAGTCATCAAATGAACATTGATTGTTGTGCACATCTACAAGATGTAAAAATACGTGTAGCAGTCGGGGACTGCCGCGGTAAAGCTACTACATATTACTATGGTCGCTGTCTTTTCTGAACCACGGCGGCGGTGGTAATATATGAATGCATGTCTGTGTGTGTTTTATATTGTGTCGCCCTCTAGCGACGTAGTTGTGTCGGTGTTGATTTTTTTACGGAATTTATTCGGTCGCCGCGCCCGTGATAAAAGCTTTGCAATAGCTTAAAAATAAATAAAATAAAAGATAATATTTTTTTACAGCAACCAGAAGCAGGGAGTCAGGAAGGAGACCACAACGAAGTAAGTTAAAGAAACTGCAACTCTATATGAGTATATAACGCGATATGAGTCGCAACTCACTAATATTATAAATGCAAAAGTGAGTTCAAAGTGCCACAAACGTCCTCATTTCTGCTATTCCATCGACGGCCAGCAGAATGAGGATACACCATATTATATCGAACTCTGGACATTCCTGATACTTGGACATACTTGTAACTATTCCATCGACGGCCAGTTACTCATAAAAATCAGGATTTAAAGCTTCCCCTAGGCGATGCCTTTGGCCAACCCTAGTTGCATATCACTACAATCCAAACCTATATGAGATATAAGACCTAATATAAGACCAAAATGTACACTTAGTTGGCAAATAAATGAATATGAATATCTGTAACCTATCACAGATTTATTTTACAAGGATAAATGCTGTGACTTTGATTGTTTGTCCAAGCATCAAAAAGTATCCCAAGTTCAAAGCAAATGCATCAGACAATTAAAATTAAGTTTAGCAAAATAAATAATTGACAGTTTTTTTAGTATAATAAATCAAATGAATACCTGACAACATCCTATGCTATGTTATTCTTCTGTGTCCCAGTTTTCTAGTCTTATCCACGGTTTCATATTTTCTGCCACCGTGGTACCCTCGTACTTCTTTATGGATCTCTCAGCGCATCGCATATCCTTCACCTTGTAGCGATCGTGACCTAAGACCTCTGTAACTTGAAAGGGGCCTTTAAATAATGGTAGTAGCTTCGTGCTCTGCCCATCATTTGATTGACTAGGTATCTTAACGACCACCAAATCATTAACATTATAGATTCGTGCAGGTTTACGTTTTGAGTCAAAAAACTGTTTTTGTTTGTCAGCATTATCTTGGATTCGAGCACTAACCTCATTTCTTAATGCCGTAATATCTATAGGTTGTTCTTCAATATCATTTGTACCCTTATCAGATTCCATTTGGAGACGGTATCCAAAGAAAACCTCACTAGGAACAGCCATTGTAGATTTGTTAATTGTACTGTTAATGCCTTGTTGGATGTGTGCAATGTGTGTATCCCATTTGTTGTTGTCGGTGTCAGCGCCCATGGTTCGTAAAGCGTCAAGGATAGTGCGGTTATAACGTTCTACCTGGCCATTTGCACGTGGAATTGCCGTCGCGATAACATGTCGCCTTATGTTATTATCCTCACAGAACTTAATAAATAAATTAGATGTAAATGAGCTACCCGCATCACAAATAATTCTTTTCGGGTTACCAAAAACTTTAAATATTTTCTCTAGTTCATTAATGGCAATTTTACTTTTAGTATTACGAACTGGAGATATAAATACGAATTTAGTAAAAGAATCAACTGTAACCAATAAATACATATTTTTAAGTGTCGTCTTTACAAATGGGCCTAGATGGTCTATATGTATAGTATGAAAGGGCCTAGCGGGTACAATTGACCTTCTTTTTTTCCATGAACGGTTTTACAGTAAATACAATTAATACAATTTTTTTATATACTTTGAAACTATCTTTTTCATTTTAGGAAACCAATATTGTGATTTTATTCTTTCAATACATTTATCCACCGCAAAATGGCATAAATCGTCGTGATTAGCTCTAAATATTTGCCAAATACAGTTTTTTGGGACTAACCACCGTCTACCGTATTCGGTTTTACGATAAACCTTATTACCTAACAGTTCATAATCGTGAAATATTTTTTTATTGAGTTCGGCCTGACCTGACTCTAACACTTCTCTTATCATACAAATATTAGGGTCTTGCAACTGAACTGACATTAACCAATCAGCTTCTGTTATAACCAACACACTTTCATTACATATAGGAGCGGAATTGTCTACAATAGGGTTTCTGCTGAGGGCATCAACATGTTGCATTTGAGTACCTGGTTTATGTATAATTTCAAAAGAAAATTTCTGTGTCAAGAGTACCCATCTGCCTATCCTAGAGTTAACTTCCTGCTTGTTAGTTGTATACTTTACGGCATTGCAATCCGTATAAATTTTGAATAAGGAACCCAAAAGATAATGACGAAATTTTTGAAGGCCCACCACTATGGCTAGAAACTCCAATTCAAAGGAGTGATAACGTTTTTCTTCAATAGAGGTCTGACGACTATAGAAATGTACAGGTTGTTCCCCATTTTCAGTTTGTTGTACTAAAATGCAACCTACTCCATCACGACTAGCGTCGGTATACAAAACAGTGGGTAATTTAGGATCGAAAATCGTTAAGAGAGCGTTTTGCAATAACTCTTTTTTTAATTTACTGACCGCATCAATCTGTTTTTGGCCCCATTCCCACGGAGCATCCTTCTTTAAGAGCTCTGTCAATGGTTTTGCGATAATTGCACAATTTTTTATAAATTTACGAAAATAATTAATGAGGCCTAAGAATTGTCTAACCTGATGTACGTTTTTCGGTTCGGGGTATTCTTCGACAGCTTTTAACTTTTTTTTACCAGGGCGTACGCCATCTTTTGAAATATCATATCCAAGAAAATTGACAGAGCTCTGAAAGAAGTGGCACTTCGATAAATTAATTGTTAACCCATTGTTTTGTAAAATTTGTAACACTTCTTCCAGGATTTTAATATTTTCCTCAATTGAATCAGTAGCTATTAAAAGATCATCCATGTAACAAATAACTTTATCAAAGCGTAGCTTGCCAAGAACTTTGTTCATTAGTCTCTGAAATACCGATGGGGCATTACAAAGGCCGAAAGGCATCCTTTTAAATTCAAAATGCCCATCAGGAGTCACGAACGCAGTTTTGGCCACAGAATTTTTATTAACATTGATCTGATAATAGCCACTTTTTAAATCAAGTGAAGTAAAGCAGCTACGGCCTTTCAACCTATCTACTAGTTCATCTACAATAGGCATAGGGTATTTTTCTTTGACTGTTACTTTATTAAGGGCCCTATAGTCTACGCATAAACGTTTCTCGCCAGAAGGCTTGTTCACTAGCAAAACAGGGCTCGCATAAGCCGAATTACTTTCCTGAATGATATCATTTTTCAAAAGATCATCTATAATTTCACGTGTTGCAACCTTTTCAGATTCCGACATACGATATGGTCGATAACAAATAGGCTTATTAGTAGTTAACTCGATATCTAACTCTACGCAAGAAGTTTGGCCTAAAGATTGTAAATCTTGTGCTATGACTTGAGGATATTTTTGAAATATTTTATTTAATAAAGAGACGTGTTTTAGAGAGTCTGAATGAAATAAAGATGCTTCTATCAAAGCCACTTGATCATTATTTAAAGGTTGGAATAGCAAACTGTTTCCAATACGGGAGTACATAATATTTTTATATTCAGTAAAATTTCTACCGATAAGAATAGGGCAGCCAGATAATTCATCAAAAATATACAGGTTAATAATAAGTTCTGCTTCATCGACCTTAATACTGGCTTGTACACCGTGAGTAACTTTAGAACTGGAATTAACTTTAAATCCTGTTAATAAAACTGGAGACTTTAAAGGAAAGAAATCAAGACCTAATTCATTCGCCAAATTGCTTGTTATCAACGAGCAACCACTACCCATATCAATGAAAGCCCGTTGTTTACATCTATTTAATTCAATGTCTTTAAAAAATTTTTCTTTGGAGGTAGTTTCTAAAATTAATTTGACCTCGCTATCCTTTTCAACTTTGGCTTTAACCTTCGATCGACACGCTGCTTCTAAATGGCCAAATCTGTTACATGAATTGCACGTCACATTTTTCTGATTACAGTTAAACTTTTTGTGACCAGGTTCACCACAACGAAAACAAGTGATATTTGTCCTAGAACTCGTACTTGGTTGATTAGAAGACGTAACTGGATTTTGTGATCTTTCAGTTAAATATTATTTTATCAAATATGAATATTATTAGATATAAGAAATTAAAATTGCATTTTTAATGTGTAAAATACTCATTTTATATAAAATATAGTGATTTAAAACATATTAAATGTTTAATAAGACATAATTTAATGATAAAACAATAAAAATAAGCATTAAAATATGTCACGAAAATCATTTGAAGCAAAATGCTTCAAATGATTTTCGTGGCATTAAAAATAGCGTCAAGATAAAATATACTAGAAAAACTTCTATAGAACAAACACTCTAGAGAATTTTCTATTGTATGGCTCTATAATCTATGACAAGTTTGATGACAAGAATAATTTTAGTTGCTACTTTAACTTAATTAATATTATTATTTTAACTTAATGTTTTAAGTTCCATTAAAATAAAACGATTATTTTCATATTAACTTTGATTTTTTATTTCCCAGTAAAATTGACAGTGAAATATATGTATATTTGCTATGTTATCATATTCTAACTAATTTTATTTAACAATAAAGAAGTGACATATGTTTGAGAACCGCATTATAAAATTTGCTATTTAAAAAAATATTCGATCGATCGTCTGCTTTTTTACATCAGCAAAAATTACCAAATTGAAACTCGAGACAAAATATATTGGTATTATCTATTTGGTGACAATATGACATATTTCTTTAGAAATGCAATTAAAAGGTATGCATATAATTAATAGTCATTGAATAAAAATATAAATGATATCCTTTTTATAATATTTTAGGATACACCATTTGGTGATCATTTATCCGTTTTGGTGAGCGTTTTGAATTTTATTGGTAGTGAAATTAGTACATTTTTGGTAGGCGTTTAAACACAAGCCATAAATAAGTA
>JAEMBS010000078.1:0-81966 GCA_018467065.1 Ephestia elutella | reverse complement strand
CTTCAATTAAACTATACTGATATTGAAGATTTTTCCTATTTTTCAAAAATATTTTTTTATTACTAATCCATTTTTACCTATTTGCATATACATTAGCTGAAGTATTAAGATGAATATATTTGAACGGATTTAAATTGGCTCTGGCGAGTAGGTAATTTTACCTTTAATTTTTTTGAGGTAATTTTTTACTAAGCGACTCTAAATTATAAACTTAAAGTGTTAAGTGAATAAAATGTTTCTTAGGCAAAAGCCTATAATATTACAATACCTAGACTGTAACAACTTTTTATTTATGATGAAAACTAAAGATTTTATAAGCTTTATTCATTAAAAAAAACTTTGATCAGCTCTCCTGAACATTTTTATAAATGTCGGTTAGGAAGTTTTTTCAAAACTGTGGAACAACTGTTCAGACTGGCTTTGAACAAGGTTAAATTTAAGGAGCTGACTGCCAACATTCAGTGATGAATAGGCACATAAAGAAGAAGAAGAAGAAGGAAGTTTTGCCTTTCATGCGTCGATATTACAAATTATTATTTAAAAAACAATCATTTTATAAACAACGCTTGTAAAACTATACATTTGAAAAACATATGCTTTGACAAACTCATTCTTTTAAAAATGGATCATTTTACAAACTAATAACTAGACAAATATTTGTTTTATTCAAATTATCATTTTACAAACAAATCTATACATATAATAAAACAGTAAAAATATTTTGTCTGTACATTTAATATTTTTGACTGAAATGGATAGAGGGAGACCTAAAAAGAACAATAGAAAGCAAAAAATTTTTTTGGAATTTCTTGTCTGTCTGTCTGTCTGTCTGTCTGTATGTATGTACGCGTTTCACGCAAAAACTACTGGACGGATTTGAATGAAACTTTTTTTGTTGTATAGCTATTAAGTCTGGGCAACATACAGGCTATAATTGATTTTGAAAACTGGAACACCTGATGAAGAACCATAACAGAACAGCTAAACTATAAGAAATATGGAAATGGTGCCTTAACAAAAGTAGTTTAACCTGATGAGCATTTTCTGCTGACGTATAAAAATTGAAGATCTGGAACATCTGATGAAGAACTGCAAGAGACCAGCTACACTATAACATATATGGAAATGGCGCCTTAACAAAAATCGTTCAACCTGATGAGCATTTTCTGCTGACGTATAAAAATTGAAGATCTGGAACATCTGATGAATAACTCCAAGAGACCAGCTACACTATAACTTATATGGAAATGGCGGCTTAGCAAAACTTGACTAATCTGATGAGCATTTTATGTAGACGTATAAAAATCGAAGATCCGAAACATCTGAAACAGTTTGGAACACAAAAAGCCTTCATCTAAGCGAAACTCACGCGGGCGAAGCCGCGGGCGACAGCTAGTTATTTAACTAAATTTTCAATTGGTAAAACAACAAAATATCTTATGGCAAACACTTCGTTTGATAAATATTATTTACCAAAACTATAAGATATGAAGTTTCAAGTTTAAACTCACTGATCCCAAGATTTTCATCGTAGGGTTAGGTACAGAAATCATTACTCGACTTTTATTTGTAAATTAACTCACAAAACGTAACGTATTGTGACATGATATCAACTTACTAATACCTTTTATTGTGTCACACCGGGTGGAGGACCTGGTAACCAGCAACACAGGATCTTTGATACCTAGCGAGGGCATCAGATCTACACAACATTACTGTCCTTTATGGTATTAAAATAAATTTATGTTTATCACATACCTACGTAATGTAGTCCAAGGCCATTTGTTGTGGAGTAAATAAACAACTTTTAATTTTTTTATAAAAAAAAAAGAAAGTTTGTCTCCAAACGATCTGAGCTGTAAATTAGGTTTAGGTTATTTTTTTATGACAACCCGGAAAGACTTGAGGGCAGAAAATAAGTTGGATTCAGGTTATTTTTTTACGACCACCTGGAAAGCTTTGAGGGCGGAAATGAAGCTAGGGCCAGGTTATTTTTTTATGACCACCAGGAAAGACATTAAGGGCGGAAAAGAAGGTAGGTTTAGGTTATTTTTTTTATGACCACCCGGAAAGACTTTAAAGGCGGAAAAAAGTAAGGTATAGGTTATTTTTTTTTATGACCACCCAGAAAGACTTTGAGGGCGTAAAAGAAGTTAGGTTCAGGTCATTTTTTTATGACTACCCGGAAAGACTTTGAGGGTGTAAAAAAATTTATATGTCCACCTGAAAAGACGTTGAGGGCGCAAAAGAAGTTAGGTTCATATTATTTTTTTATGACCACCTTTGACAGACTTTGAGGGCAGAGATGAAGTTAGGTTTAGGTTGTTTTTTATAACCACCCAAAAAGACTTTGAGGGCGGAAAAGAAGTTAGGTTCAGGTTATTTTTTTTATGACCACTCAGAAAGACTTTGAGGGCGGAAAAGAAGTTAGGTTTAGGTTTTTTTTTTTATGACCATCCGGAAAGACTGAGGGTGGAAAAAACGTTAGGTTTAGGTAATTTTTGACATTGGCATTGCTTAGTTTTTGGCCAAAGAAGCTGCCGACCCTTGATTAATAATTAACCTTTAGTAGGTTTGTAAAATTATGTTTTTGTCAAGAGAGTTATTTGATGAAATAAAACTTTATAAAATAAAAGATTTATACTCGATACATTTGTAGAGTAAAATATTTATAAAAAATAAAGTTTGTAAAATGAAACGTTTTTAAAATAACGAGTTTGTAAAATGAAACATTTTTAAAAAGTATAGTTTTTTAAGTGATAGTTTATAAAGTGATGGTTTGTGAAAGGTTTTTTGGTGAAACATTAGTGAACCGTTTTAGTCATCGATTTCTAAGAAAAAGATTTTGATGTAAGCAGTGGTAGTAAGAAAAATACCTACTCGCATTAATATTAGCTTTAATAGTTTAATTGTTACTTTGAAATGTAAAATCATAAAGTCTTATGTATAAGTATATCGTAAATCATAACAAAATAAACTAACACGTGTGCATTTAATACTGAAGATTTAAGGCGGATTCTAATCCAATGAGATTATTGGGCTGGTGGCGATGTGTAATGTCTTATTGTCTAAGGAAGCACTTATTGAATAAGGTCTCTAATGTCCTTTACGAATCTCTATAAGTCCTTTACAATACTCTAAGGTTGGATTTCTTTGAGATTCAAGTTTTTGTTAAGGTTAGTGGCAAAGTAATAACTTTGCCATTTATGTAACATTTATAAATGTTACCAGTATCAAATAGTATGACAAATGTACACGTAAACGTAACCGTAACTGGTGCAAGCCATATTTTGCCTAACCGGTATGGTTAAAGTTACTGTTACTATCAACATAAGACGGAGCAGATAAACCTAAAGCGACGATCTTGAGAATCTGAGATGCAGGGTTAGCGTTGAAGCCGCTCCCCACTCACCACGCTTGTCTCTCAACGCTGCGCTAATATCGTCGATACAATTAGTTACTTAGTTAATAGTAATTGTGATTATAAAATTGAAATTTATAATAATTTTATTTTATTTTTTTTATAATGGGGAGATGTGAGGAGTATATAATCATGTTCATATTAATCAATAAACTAGTATGCTATCATCACTCGACTATATCATTTGTCTCCGTACACGCGCCGATCCTTCAGCTTTCCTCTTTGTGACATCACGAAATCAAGGTCTGGAAACAGGATAAACATATAAAATATCGAAATGAGATAATATTTAAAAAATGTTGATGTTCGGAATTTAATGTTTAGAAATAAAATTGTGATAAGGTAGTAATCATTTAAATTATGTTTTAGATACGAATTTCAATTTGGTACCTAAAAGCGTTCCTGAGAAAAATATGTATTGATTTAGGTTTTTGTATTATTATAAAATGTTTTAATTTATTTTTGTGGTTAATTAATTATACGGGAAGATGATTGTGACAATTTTTCGTCATGACGATGCAGTCTCCTATAGTGTGAAGGTAGCAGCGGCAGCCTTTCTTCTGATTAGTGGAGCAGACCCAACGCCTCTTTACACCATGTTGATAGTTTACAGAAAAAGTGTACCCTTTATAAAGTATCAATTGCTTTCCTTTTTTTGACGTTACGAACTCAAAGGCTGAAAACAGAATAAACATCCAAAAAATTTGTAAATCTTAATGTTATATACATTTTATATATTGTTGATGTAAGAGATTTAATTTTAGAAATAATATTGTGATAAGTAAAGATACTTCTAAATTTACTAAATTCCATTATATTCTTCTAAATTAAGTAAGTTCTATATACTTCTAAATTTTGGTTTTAATTAAAAATATAATCTAAGATTTTTTTTTTTAACTGTTAAATCATCTGATTATAATATTTTCTAATAATTATTAGAAAAGAAGGCAGTATGCCAACGTCACATGGAGAGGAATAGAAGAGGAATTTAGGACTGGTAAATGCTGATGTGATAATTATTATGGTATATATAAATTACACAGATAATTTCTGCACAATTTTAATCATCTCGAGAAGGATATAATAATCATAAAAATGCGGTAGCGCCAGGACTATATAAACAAAATTTTACCCGAGTGGCCAGAACTTGCAATAGAGAGAGACGAGGGGTTGAAAAAGAGGGAGACCTTAGCCCAGCAGTGAATCAAAACACCTATTTACTAGATAGATAAATCAACACTTTATTGCACCTATTTATAGAAGAGAAATAAAAAGTTAAAAATCCATACTAATATTATAAATGCGAAAGTTTGGATGTGAGTTTGTGAGTTTGTGAATTTGTGAGTTTGTGAGAATGTTTGTTACTCAATCACGCAAAATCTACTGGACGGATTTCGATGAAATTTGGTACAGAGGTAGATAATGACCTGGAATAGCACATAGGCTACTTTTTATCCCGGATAAAATGGTTCCCGTGGGCATGGGATACCAATTATAGTAACGCCATCTATTATTTGACAAAATAGACGTCATGTCAAAATGACGTTACGTCAAAGTGACGTTACGTCAAAGTGACGTTACGACAGCCTCCCCACTACTTCCATATAAAATGGGCTGTTGCACCGGGCGGCCGGCAGTATGCCCGGATACGTCGAGGTGTGTGGACCGCTGCTGAGTTCACGGACTAATGGCACTCTGCTCAAACTTCTATATATTATGTGTGTGAAGGAACATCAGTGAGTTTGTTGTGATGTACATTGCGTGCGGAGGCGGGGCGCGCAATATAGCCGTATGAGGTACACTACATTTTTCCATTACATTACATTACAAATACTTGCCTTTAGTTCTCACGGCCTGTCACGAGATGGCTCTTTACCTCGGACAAGTTCTTTCAATATTTTTTTCGTGAAGAATGTTCTTTCGAGTAATATTTTTATAAATGTTTATGTATTATGTATACCATATAAGCGAAAACAGAATCGCCACAGAATAGTAAGTAGTACTAACGTACATATAGGTCACTCACCGCCCCGCACTCATTTCAAATACCGCACCCCACCCCGCCCAGCACTTCGCTGTAGACATCACTGACACGGTTTAAGCGCGATTGGTCCAAAGTTCCAAAAAATGTCCAATTCGCGGTTGGTCCAATTCGCGGTTGGTCTAAAAATAAACAATGTTTTCGAAATTGTGAATTTTTTGAGTGTTAAACTTTGTATATTAAGAAGCTAAGATTATATAGTAGTAGTTAGGTTTAGGTTTTTTTTTAGACCGCCCGGAAAGACTTTGAGGGCGGAAACAAAGTTAGGTTCAGGTTACTTTTTTTTTATTACTGCCCGGAGAGACTTGAAGGCAGAAAATAAGTTAGGTTCAGGGTACTCTTTATGACCGGAAAGACTTCGAGGGCGGAAAATAAGTTAGGTTCAGGTTATTTTTTTTTTATTACCGCCCGGAAAGACTTGATGGCAGAAAATAAGTTAGGTTCAGGTTACTTTTTATGACACGCACGGCAAGTTTTTTTATTATTTTATATCTTTATCAATATATCTATCTATACGCTGTACGGTAACGATGAAATTTTCGCGCCATTTTGATTGAAAATCACGACACGCACGCAAGCAGCCTTACTAAATTTCATGCACACATATATATGCGAGTGTATAAACGGTATTTGCCTATGAATTTGTAATTTTGCCTATTTGCTATTTTACCTATTTTTCAACTCGCTCCATTGTGAATAAAGTGCTAACTCGCGCTCAAGTTTCACAGTTTCACAGGGGCGGGATAATGATTAATCCTTTTTTGCCGCGGGCGAAGCCGCGGGTAACAGCTAGTAAGTAATAAAAAAAGAGCTAAAGGCGGCTTTAAATCGGATGACGGATTTAAATTTATAGTTCAGCCAAAGCTCAGCCGATGTTCAGAACAGGCACAGGCACAGGATCATGGCAATGAGATCCACGAGTTGCGACCATTTGCTCGTTTACTGTATAAACAGAAGCCTTACAATTTTTTGAAGAGTGGGTAGAACACCTCCATCTCTGTTTAACCCCTCCTTTGTTTGACATCGCGGAGTAAGTATATTCTTGATACTTCAACAGCTTTTTATGAGTTCGAAGTGATAACACAAATTCCACTGGAAAAATAACGAATATTTTCATTATATTGAATTTAGTATAGAATTTTTCAGTATTTATTTACGTACTGTTTGGAGTTAAGACGATATAAAGCATCTTAAATTATTTAATAAAATCAGATATCTTTGGGTGATTCAGTTCAGTTAGATTTCGTTACGGGTCGTTTCGGTCTGAACCGCCACGGTTTCGGTCAACCTTCACCCATTGGTTCGGTAACGGTACACAGGCGAAATGAAAAAAAATCTTACACTAGTTTATCCATGACAAAGAATTTTTTAAATTTCTTATTGTATCATATACCTACTTTAATATGATTAACACTGATAGAATACAGGTAAGTTTATAAAAAAATATACTGGCTTGCTAAGGGCCTTTTGGTGTAAGCGGTGCGCTGATTAATAATTCATTTACGCATATCGCAACCGAGCGTCTGAAGGAGGGTGATTGTGTTCATACTTCACAGATACAATGGCGTTGTGTAACACATAAACAGAAGCTCGACAGCCTTTGGAGTAGTGCGTGGAGCACATCCAGCGGTTCCGGCCGACTCGCCGCCGCGACTTGGATGCGTATGCGCAGTAGTATGTGTAGTTGTTGTATCTTATCAGCTGTCTGCCTTTTTGAGATGCTATGAATGCCACTGGAAGTATACACAAAAATGAAAAAATGTAAGGAATCTACTACAAGAGTTGCTCTGCGACCCGTTTCCTGACATTGATAACTGACTTCATACCCGGATCTCGCGCAGGGAATACGGAATTATTGACACAAAAAATTAGGCAGGCAATGATTTACTTAAATAAAATTTGAGTTATTTTTTTCTTTTGATAGTTTAATATAACAATAAATAAAAATTCAAAAAACTGTTTCACAGAAAACTTGAATGGGTTGGATGGTTATGATCACCAATTACACCAACGATTGTGTCTTCGATGGTATAGACGGTAGCTCGGCAACCTTTGGCGATGTGTGTGGAGCAAACCCACCGTATTTTGTGGCCAGTGATCCTATTGGTGTAGTAAGTGTAGCCGTTGAGTTTGATCAGACGTTTCCCCCGTCGCGACATCACAAACTGCACTGCAAAACCAAACTGTATGAGTTTTCACTTCCCTTTGATTTCTGTAATTTCATGCATCATCATCTCTGTCCTCGGGCAAGATTGTGGTCACGAGCAAACCGATCATTTATATAAAAAAACATCCACTGTGATACGAGTAGTAGACACAAGAGGTCAGATCTTCGAATTGTAATTAATAAGTGGGGTTATGAAATTAGGAAAAAATTCAAGACAGAGAGATCATTCTAATATAAATTTTCACTGTAGCGATGTTAATATATCTCTTTAAACATTTTAAACGAAACTGCATGCAGTGTTGCTTGTCGTTATATGAAGAAATGAAAAACTATACAAGTATTTATTTTCGATATCATTTATTTTCAAATAAAACATAAAACTCGAAAGGCAAGTCTACTCATGACAATACGTAAGACTAATACTTACTTACTATAATAGCATTTTCTTCTGCACAACTCGGTACAGGGTTGTTTAAATGCCATCTTGTTAATTTTGTCTTTTATTCATTTCTTTACTGATACAAAGTGGGATTTCATTTTTTTTTCTTCGACGAGGCAAACCCGATTTAATAAAACCCCTATAGGCTCTGAGCTGATTTTCGGTTTGAGACAAAGGCGCACAGAAACTTTATATTTATAATTTTCGATTAATGGTGTATCTGATTTATTATTGCGGTGTTGATGTACTTGATGACTGTGGTGTGTAGTGGAGAATAAAAAGCAGGAAAGTGGACACTAGGCCCCGACGCGTATGCTGAGGATGCAACCAGGAAACCGCTTAGATGAGAGAGAGTGATAATCCTAAAGATGAGGTACTTGATGATTCTAAATTAACATCTGAGTGGTCAGGTTCGAAATCGCTGTCGCTGCTCAAACTTCGTTCTTTCTTGTACAAAGTTATTAGGAAATATGTCGGAAACAAAAAATGTTTTAATAAATACACTTATTTACAATTTTTTATATTATTACACATAAATAGTAAGCAAAATTAGAATCAATTTCAAATTCTCTGGCAACTACCTAAAAAGTGCGAAAAATACGTTTAAAATAAAAACAAATACATTTTTATCTTATTAAATTTATTTAGAAACTTAAACTTTTATAGATAATTTTTGTCTAAATACTTCTGGAATTACCAAAATAATATGAAAACTAATGAGAACAATGACAATTCATGAAAAGCAAGGAAATGAAATTAAGTCTTGAATTTTCGAACTTTCGTTAGGCTCATGATTATGCTGGGTTTCATTAAGGCAGTCCCATACGCTAACGTCGTGTATTTGATTGCTTATAGCTTTCCTTAAACTTAACATAAAAATCTAAAAAAAATATATGTAGTTCATCACTTATTCATCTTCATTTTTGTTCGTCAAAATTATTGTAACCGTCATAGTTTATGAAGAAACAGTAAAATTGTAAACGTCTATTTTGCGCTAAACATGCCTATAGTTTCCTAAGTTTACGATATATGGCTATGTACTTATTCTCAAAAAATAGTGAATCATCTTTACTTTAAAACTGTTCTTTGAAAATTTCGTTCAAATGCGTAGTTTTTCAAAAATAAATGGTTTTAGTAAAAAAGGTTAGCGGGTGACCTAGCGGGGGTCGGGCGGCAGACGGCTGACAGCCTTGGCACGAGGAGGCTGTGCTTCTTGTTGCCGCACGCGCGAACGCGACACGCACCTTTCGTTATATTTTTTAGTTGTTTTTAATTATTATTATGTTTGAGAGTGCTTTTTAGTGACAGGACACATATTGTTTGTAATTTTAATAACATTGTGACAGGACACTTGAGGACACGCATTGTGATTTCGGCTTCTTTTATGTGCATATTTTTGATAACACCCTTGGTGAATTCAATCTTTTTTGTGATTATTTTTCTTTCTACGAAAGGACGTATTTAGCTTTGATATTATCGTAGTGTAAAAAATAGTTATAGAACAATTTTTGTGCCTGAATTCTGTAAATATTTACCAAAATGCCTAGACCCACAAAAAGGAAGCGATTTTATTTAGAAAAAATACGAAAATGTCAAGAAGCAGCGTAAGTAACACTACATCATTATTAAAATTTATTTTGCAATTATATTTGTGATCTTTATTATGCACAATTTATTATGTTTTACTTACCTACCGCATCAAATATATATCACTAATTTGTCAGCTCTAACATAGTACTGTTTGGTGTGGTTGGTTTCTGCCTGTTCTTCGAATCAGTATCATTCTATCGTCACAGGTTCGAGTCCCGCGGCAGGCATTGGATTTTTTTCCTTTTTTTTATTGATAATTAATTATTGATATTATATAAGTGTATTGTTTTTTTAGGAAGAAAAAGAAACTTTGTTTGGAAGAAATAGATGAAAATGTAATAAATCTGGACAAAAATAAAAAATCTGAGCTTACTCCAAAAAAGTAAGTACAATCTCTACTCTATCTCTACAATCAAAATCAGTAATATCTGTTCATTGAGTACATTTCAAACTAAATTCAACACAGGTTCGAGTCCTGCCAGGGTGTCACTCCGCGTATAGGTATCGAAAACATACTTACGCGCGACGACCGTGCGCAGTGGTAAATCCATAAAATCAGTAGGTACCTATTCGCGAGCGAACGGTGATAACGCACATGGTTTTGTTTTGTGTAATATGAATCGTATGCCAAGAGCTATAAGAATTAAATTGGCTTGCAATAAATTTATGTAGGTATCTAAACGAAAGTGGCCTGTGGTGTGGCCCTAGAATAGCACCAACCCATCTCTTCCCGTGGGTGTCGTAAGAGGCGACTAAGGGATCTAAAACACCGGAGGATGGGCAGCAGCATTTTTCCGCGTACTATGACATCACACTGCGATCGCCAACCCGCCTGCCAAGCGTGGCGATTACGGCAAAACCCCCCAATGGTTGATACACCCACAACACGGCCCCTAGTCCCCGGCGGCCCCGCTATCCCGGACTCTGGTAGCGGTCACGGTAACGGCGGGGCTAAGAATCCCCGGCAGATGCCAGGCTACCAACCCCGACGACCCTTGGCCCTGGCAACTTACAACACGTGCACACTGCGGACCGACGAGAAACTCGCTGAACTGGAGGAAGAATTGAGCAGGTTACGATGGGATATTGTAGGATTATGTGAAGTCCGAAGAGAGGGGGAGGACACCATGATCCTCAAATCCGGAAACCTGCTCTATTTCCGGGAGGGCGACCAACTGTCCCAGGGTGGTGTCGGGTTTATCGTCCACAGGTCCCTCGTCAACAACGTGGTCCAGTTCGAGAGTGTTTCGGCGAGGGTAGCGTACCTTGTACTCAGAATCACCAAACGGTATTCGTTGAAGGTAATACAAGTATACGCACCGCCCTCATATCGCTCCGACGACGAGGTAGAGACTATGTATGAGGATATTTCTAGAGCCATACATAGCTCCCAGGCCCACTATACCGTTGTGATGGGGGACTTTAACGCGAAACTGGGCAAACGAAGCGATGATGAGCTGAGAGTGGGGAATTTTGGATATGGAACGAGGAATGCACGTGGTCATCTGCTGGCCGGCTTTATGGAGAAGGAGGGCCTCTTTATGATGAACTCCTTCTTCAAAAAGCCAAAACAGCGAAAGTGGACATGGTTGCATCCTAATGGCGTTACAAAAAATGAGATTGACTTCATCTTGTCGACGAAGAGGCACATATTCAATGATGTCTCTGTGATCAATACCGTAAAAACAGGAAGCGATCACCGATTGGTAAGAGGCACATTGAATCTTAGAATAAAACTCGAAAGGTGTCGACTGATGAAGTCTACGCTCCGACCAGCGCCTATCCAGCTCCAAAACCCCGAGAGCTTTCAGCTCGAGTTGCAGAATCGCTTCGAATGCCTGGGAGACTGCGAAAATCTGGACGATTATAATGACAGGTTTGTGCAAATTGTCCAAACAGCTGGGTCTAAGGCCTTCAAAACCCGCTGTTCAAAAGGAACCAAAAATATCTCGGACCTCACCAACAAACTCATGGAAGAAAGACGAAACTTGGTTCTGCAGTCCTCTGACGATGCTGCTCAGTATCGACGTCTAAACAGACAGATCTCCAAGTCCCTAACGCGCGATTTACGCCAATTCAATACTGACCGTATTGAAGAGGCGATTAAGCGAAATAAGGGCTCAAAAGTGTTTGCAAGGGATCTGTCTGTTGGTCAAAGCCAACTGACCAAGCTGAAGACTGAGGATGGCAGAATCATTTCGTCGAAGCCAGAGCTGTTGGAAGAGGTTGAGAAGTTCTACGGACAATTATACACCAGCGTACGCGCACCTGTCAGTAATCTGGCCAAAGATCCAAGAGCCAGATTGACCCGACACTACACCGAAGATATCCCGGACGTCAGCCTATACGAGATTAGAATGGCTCTCAAACAGTTAAAAAACAATAAGGCACCGGGTGATGATGGAATCACGGCTGAGCTTCTGAAAGCAGGTGGAACACCGGTATTAAAAGCTCTTCAGAAGCTATTCGATTCCGTCATACTCGAGGGACAAACGCCTACGGCATGGCACAGAAGTGTGGTGGTACTTTTCTTCAAAAAAGGCGACAAAACCTTATTGAAGAATTATAGGCCTATCTCACTTCTGAGCCATGTCTACAAACTGTTTTCGAGAGTCATTACGAATCGTCTCGCTCGCAGGTTCGACGACTTCCAGCCTCCCGAACAAGCCGGTTTCCGAAAAGGCTTTAGTACCGTAGACCACTTACATACGCTGCGGCAGATTATACAGAAGACTGAGGAGTATAATCAGCCCTTATGCTTGGCGTTTGTGGACTACGAGAAAGCCTTCGATTCGATCGAGACCTGGGCTGTGCTACAGTCTCTCCAACGGTGCCAAATTGACTATCGATATATCGAAGCGCTGAAGTGTTTGTACGAAAACGCCACCAGGAGGTCCGTCTCCAGGATCAAGGCTCGAAACCTATCCAGTTGAAGCGAGGGGTGAGACAGGGAGACGTTATATCTCCGAAACTGTTCACCGCCGCCCTGGAAGATGTCTTCAAGCTTCTGGACTGGAGCGGACTCGGTATCAATATCAACGGCGAGTACCTCACTCACTTTCGATTCGCTGACGATATCGTAGTCATGGCTGAGACCTTGGAAGACCTAGGCACAATGCTCGATGGCCTCTGTAGAGCCTCTCAACAAGTGGGTCTAAAAATGAACATGGATAAGACGAAAATCATGTCTAATATCCGTGTCGCACCCACTCCTCTAAAGGTTGGAGACTCTACACTCGAAGTTGTTGACAATTACGTATACCTGGGACAAACAGTTCAGTTAGGTAAGTCCAACTTCGAGAAAGAGGTCAACCGTCGAATCCAACTCGGCTGGGCAGCGTTTGGGAAGCTTCGCGATATCTTCTCGTCCAAAATACCGCAGTGTCTCAAGACTAAGGTCTTTGACCAGTGTGTGTTGCCAGTAATGACATACGGAACAGAGACGTGGTCGCTTACTATGGGCCTCATAAGAAGGCTCAAGGTCACTCAAAGGGCGATGGAGCGCGCTATGCTCGGAGTTTCCCTGCGTGATCGAATCAGAAATGAGGAGATCCGTAGGAGAACTAAAGTAACCGACATAGCCCGCAGAATCGCCAAACTTAAGTGGCAGTGGGCGGGGCACATAGCTCGCAGAACAGATAGCCGTTGGGGCAGAAAAGTTCTCGAGTGGCGACCACGAACCGGAAAACGTAGTGTTGGCAGGCCTCCCACTCGGTGGACCGACGACCTGGTGAAGGTCGCGGGTTGCGCATGGATGCGGGCAGCGCAGGACCGGTCGTTGTGGAAATCCTTGGGGGAGGCCTTTGTCCAGCAGTGGACGTCTTTCGGCTGAGAGAAGAAGAAGAAGAGAAGTATTGTTTTTTTAGGAAGAAAAAGAAACTTTGTTTGGAAGAAATAGATGAAAATGTAATAAATCTGGACAAAAATAAAAAATCTGAGCTTACTCCAAAAAGTAAGTACAATCTCTACTCTATCTCTACAATCAAAATCAGTAATATCTGTTCATTGAGTACATTTCAAACTAAATTCAACACAGGTTCGAGTCCTGCCAGGGTGTCACTCCGCGTATAGGTATCGAAAACATACTTACGCGCGACGACCGTGCGCAGTGGTAAATCCATAAAATCAGTAGGTACCTATTCGCGAGCGAACGGTGATAACGCACATGGTTTTGTTTTGTGTAATATAAATCGTATGCCAAGAGCTATAAGAATTAAATTGGCTTGCAATAAATTTATGTAGGTATCTAAACGAAACGGTGCTCAACCAAAGAATATACACACACCTCATAGTACACTTGGCTCAACTCTAACGCGAACTAAAACCTTATCTATCATTGATCACACTGTCTGTCTGTGTAGATATTTCTATAAATACCTTTGCAGGGAGCCTTCTTTACGAACTACTAAGTATTTGTCCAGTGGTCTTTTTGGTTTTTTTTTTATTAATAATTAATTATTGATATTATATTTTTTTCTTTTTAGGAATAAAAAGAAACTTGGGTTGAAAGAAAGTGATCAAAATATAATGAAAATAGAAAAATCTGATCTAACTCCAAAGTAAGTATAATCTATGTATTTTAATTCTTACGAAAAATAACATACTTACTAAAATAGTCTAGGAGCTGATTTACATTTTACTGTATCTAGATTATAAATTTTTTAAAGGCATTTTACACAATATGTACAGTGGGCCACATAGAAAAGTATACCACCTGATATACGATCCACTATAAAAAGTGGTATACTTTTCCATGTGGGCCACTGTACAGATAATGTTTGTAAATAATCCCATTTAATAAAATAATATTACAATTGCAAAAGTTTTGATATTCACGAGTTAATATAATATTCAAAAATACAGTACCAATATTCAGGGTGAATTACTAAGATTTCTACATACTCGTGTATAATCGTCAGTAGTAATATGTATAACATTTTATTTTTCACTTATATAATATGTTAATTTAACATTCAGCAATAACAAATTTGTTTTTTCAGTAGCGTTAGCAGTGACAAATTGAAATCACAGCAAAATGTAATCGTTCCAGAAGTATCTAAAATTTTGGCTAGTGAAGAGTCAACGTCTACTTTGGAGCGTCAAGAAAATGAAGAAGACTTTGAGGTGCTAATGAACTTTTGCATAACTTTTTAACCGCCTCCAAAAAAAGAGGTTTTAATTATCGTATCTACACGCATGTATATATGTAATGTAATTTTGACTGCGCTGCAAGATATACATAAAATATGATCTATGTATTGTGGCTTCTAAATAATATAAAAGATGAATCCTACTTTCTTCTATCCTACTTCCTACAATAATAATATACATGTATGTATTTTACTCTTTCACACAAAAATAACTGGATGGATATAGATGAAATTTGCTATGCACGCACAAACACCTAGCGGTGGACCTGCTTTTGACAGTACAACTTGTACTAACTTTTTTATGTAACTTTGTATTTAATTGAAAAAAAAATAAAGATTATCTATATAAAACTAGTGGTTCTTTGAACCACAATAGACTTCGCGAACCATACTTCACCGTAACGCTATCTATTCTAAGACTCCACCGCCTGTCCGTCTGTATGTCTGTCCGTCTGTCTATCCGTCTGTCTGTCCGTACATTGGAGTAAGAAAATTTAATATCTGCTTAATATTTTTTATTTCAGTTAGAAATATGTCCGGAACAAGATGAGGAAGTGCAAGAAAAATATGTTGGAAGGCGCATTGTGAATATAAGTTACTTCACACAACAACTTTTAATAAAATATAGTATAAAATATTTTTTATAAAATATAGTATCTTTGAGTTAGTATCCCATAACACAAGTCTCAAAATTACTTTGAGGCTAACTCAATCTGTGTGATTTGTCCCTATATATATATATATATATATTTTTTTTTTATAGATTTTGTTTATTTTCTAGGCATGTTTTAATCAAATATTGATCTTGTACAAGTTTTTCTCATCCAAATTACTGTAAACCTTTTTATTAATTATAAGTAAAATGATTAAAAAAATTTTTTTTTAATAAAGGTCATGGTTTTATTTAAATTAAGGTTATTGAACCTGCGCTCCTGGTCTATAAATTTTTCTTCGATTAAAGTATCGTCACGTCGTAGTTCGACGAGTTGTTGTTGTCACATGCTTACTGTAGTTTATCGTAGTACAACAAATATCCGTAAGATGTCGTTTTTAGGCTCTATGAATTTTATTAGTATCGTAGTACAGATATACATTGAAAGGTGGCGCTTTTATAATTTATAAAAATCGTAATATTCAGGGGTATGAGGAAGTAGGGTGGGGTGAAAATAAGTTCGAACGCTCAAGGTTATTGGCGTAGGGGAGGGCCTTAAGTACTTGAAATAATAATTTGCCGTGACGTCGTACTGTTAGTGTGGCATTGCAACATTTGTTACTTTTTTTACAACACCTCCATAATTCAGTGTTATCTTTGTTAGATCTTTTAAATAAATAACCGAATCCATCTTTTAATACTTTTTCGCCACCTCTCTGGGTTTCCACAACTTCGAATTGATCGATATCTAAAAAAAACTACGAATAAGTTTGGGTATGAATAACAGACACAATAATGTTTACTACTAACTAGGTACTACCAACACTATATTTGATGATGTATGCAAAGTTCGTATGTCAAAAACTTTTTCTTACTTTAGGTAACCAAATATCCTCAAAATCATTTAGGAAAAGGCATTTATACGACCAAATTCATATTAGTGACATTATAATAAGGAATGGTGTTCGAGCGTATAAAAACAACACGGTGTCAAAGTCGCTGGCTCTATAGCCACATAGCACCGGGGCTGTGACCTCTAAAAGGTCTAAACACAGCTTGATACTTAAAATTTACTTAAATGAACAGAAGATAAAGCCTCCCTTTTGACAATTTCTTCATGTACAGTGAGTGAACGTAAATGTTGTGAAAAGTAGAGTTAGCAAAACAAGCATTAATACTATCATACAAGCTATAGTGCAGTAGATAAAAGAGGGAACTTTTAAATTATCTGGCAACAACCCAAAGAACTACCTACTAACAATAAATGTGATAAAATAAATTCGTTTAACATTAAATTACTGCATTTATTCAAAAACTTTTTTAACAGAAATATTGAGTACTTTACAAATTACAAATATAAAAAATGGACAATGGTAATTTATAAAATGCAAGAAAATAACATTTTGTATTTGTATAAATTAAACAAGATATGGGTTTTTAGACGACTGACCTGAAAAAGGAGTGTTATGTTTGCTGGGTTCATGTGTGTGTTGTATATGTATGTGAGTTTCTTTATTCCACCATAAGTCCTGAACGGCTTAACAGATTTTGATGTGAGAGCTATTTTTAGATTCTTTACATTCCTCCGAGTGACATAGGCTGTGTGAGTTGTCAGTATTTTTTAATAATTAGCTTATTATGAAATTTCATCAGGCTCATCATGATTATGTTGGGTCTCATGGAGAACTTTAAACAAATTGCCAACACGTCGTACTTTTAGTGAGGCATTGCAATGGTGAAGATGTTTTCTACAACACCTCCATAATTCAGTGTTATCTTTATTGGTTCTTTTAAATACATAACCGAATCCATCTTTTAATAATTTTTTGCCACCTCTTTTGTTTTTAACAGTTTCTAAGTGCGTAAAATAGAAGCCAGCACCTGAAAAAAAAACTGCGTGTAAATATAGGTAAATAAATAAATAAATAAATAAATTCTTTATTGTCTTGAAAATTACAATTTTAGAACTAAGGTTGGGCTTTCCTTTTAAGTTATATAAACCTGTGTTAGAAAGACCCGCTCTTAAATAATTACATATGTGTTATTTGCAGACAATGCGCAATTACAGATTTTAATGTTTAAAAATAATAATAGGTACAGACTTGCTTATAATAAAATGTAATGACACAATTGAACTAAATACTTTAGGGTGGAATTGAATTAATTAATAAAAGATAAAAGTGATTCGACTTCTTCATATGTTTGCGACTTTAGCCAGTTATTTATAAGTATTTTACAATTACGACTAGTTAGGTGGTACATATTTAAATAACATACACAGTAATATTCGAATTATTTGAAACAGTAATTATTAAGAACAATAAATAAGTAATTAAAAATTCTTTATTGCGCCAAAAAAATAATTTAATTAATTTAAATTATGTTTGAAAATGAACGCATCGCTCGTATAATCAGTAATAATTTATGTTGCTAAATCTTAAAGTAGCTAGTACATTTACATCAACAAAATCAAAAGAAATTAAAAAATCCAAATTAAAAAATTCTTTATTCTTTTTTACAATCTACATCTATCTATCTATATAATACAGTAGGTAAAAAAAACAAATATATGAATAAATGAACAAGAGTAACTAAAAATGCATTTGTACTGCTGTTGATTGAAGTTTGTAGAGTAAGGCATGGTAAATAAATCCTAACTATTATTATAAATGTGAAAGTGAGTTTGTTTGTTATCTATTCACGCTTTTTATACTGAACCAATTTTCCAGAAATTTCGCATTCACATAGTTAGAAGTACTAAAAAGGATAATAAGGTACTCATCCCAGGAAAAAGCAATGTTCCCGTGGGAAATTTATGCGGGCGAGGCGAGGGCAAAAGCTTGACGAACTTTATTATTAGATCTAATGACTGTGGCAGTTATTTATTTTAATAATTTCATCATTCCAAGTAGAGATGGTCGCCCTGCATTTCTTGTGGTTGTGTGTGGAGCAAATCCATCGGGTTTTAGGTCCATATCTTGTTTGAGCGCAGAATCTGTACCCGTCGACAGTAAGCAGAGTTTTTCCGCGCTGTGACATCACAAATCGCACTGTTGATCATGACAAAGATTATTAGATACTCCCAATACCAATGTAATACTACTAATTATTATTAATCATAGTAGTTGTTAGTATTAATCATAATAATAAAAGTATTATTTCTCTGAGCTATGATCTACAAGATATTTCTGAGAAACCTACCTTTAAAGATTTGGTGAAACAAAAAAAATTAGTTAAATTAAAACTAATGCAATTTAAAACGTTAACGTATGTTATCGTTAAAACGAAAATTTTAGAGGCTCGTTCAGTCGATGATACTGAATGGCATGCGAAAATGAAGAAATGAAATCACAACTTTTTTGCCAATAAAACTATATAAACTAAAACTGAATTAAATTCGTTATAGTGACATCGCTGCCGGGCATTGCTTGCAGGGGAATATAATAATCTTTATATTGTGGTTGAGGCTTGGTGAACTTTATCGTTAAATCTAATTCAATTCAAGTCACATTATTGTATCCAACAGGTCATTTAAAAATTATAGTAAGTACGTTATGAAACCCTGGTAGGACTACAATCAGATTATTATAAATTTATTAAATTACACATAAGTACTTAATAAATAAAAATGACAAATTTAATAAAAAAATAAATATTAGAAATTAAGTATTCAAAATTATAATAAATGTCTGCTTTTAGTGTTTTTAACGAGATCAAAAGAATATGTCATTAATGTAATTAAAACAGTGTAACAAATTATCCTAAAAAGCTTTAAACAATAGAAAAAAAAATCAATGTTTCTGCTTTTTGACGAATGTACTTGAATTTGTTACAGCTTGATGTCCTCAGGAATTTTACGTTAATTATTAGTAAACTAAAACCGAAAAGGCCCAATCCGATAGGTAGGAAGATTTAGTATTTTTCTTCATTTTACACTCTTCTCTGTTTTGGAAAAGATCTGGGTCATTTTTGACAAACTTGCATATTTCTAATATATAAATCCCAGTTGATGTTAATATTTTATTTTTTATCTAATGATTGTGGCAGTTATTCATTTTAATAATTGCATCATACAAAGTAGAAACGAACGCCCTTTTTGTGGTTGTGTGTGGAGCAAATCCACCTAATTTTAGGTCCACTCCTTCTTTGTGTGCAGTATGTGTACCCGCCGATACTGAGCGAAGTTTTCCCGCGTTTTGACATCACAAACTGCATTGTTGAAAATTACAGAAATAAATATTTGTGAATTGTCACACAAATATTAAAAACCCAGAAGTTAGGTGAAGTGGAATATAATGAAATTTCCAGTTAATACCATACGTTTAATATCAATCATACCCTCGGGACTAGGCTAGTACATATACTCTTATAATTAAAGAAGCCTAGATTAGAAAAAGCAAAGTTTTAAAAGAAGTGGACATTCAAAGCAAGGTTTAGTAATAATACATTTGACGACCTCCGTGGCCTAACGGTTATCATGCCAGACTGCCACACTGGAGGTCCCGGGTTCGATCCCCGGTCAGGTCAAGATGGAAAATGATCTTTTTCAGATTGGCCTGGGTCTTGGATGTTTATCTATATATGTATTTGTCATAAAATATAGTATCGTTGAGTTAGTATCCCATAACACAAGCCCCGAACTTACTTTGGGGCTAACTCAACCTGTGTGATTTGTCCGTATATATTTATTTATTTATTTATATTTACATTTAGGGAAGATACCAGGAGTTAGACAACGGAAACTTAATCAAAATTAGGTCCAATTTCAGTTAAGACAATCTAATGCACGTGAGAGTTATTAATCTTTACAATTTGATCATCCACAGTATATATTACGGCCCGGCATTGCTTGGCATTGTGTGTGGAGCACATCCACCTGGTTTTAGGTCCATTCCTTCTATGTTTACAAAATGTGTAACCACCGACTCTCAAAAGAGTTGTCCCTCGCTGCGACATTACAAACTTGCCTGTTAAACATATCAGAAGTTAATATATTTACTTTATCAACCTGGATTAGAAAATGTAAAGGTAAAAACCTAGATTGGAAAAAGAAAACAAAACAAAGCAGTAGATAGTCAAAGCTGAGGTTTTAAGTATTAGATTTAAATAATATATCCAAGTTAGAAATCATGATTTAAATAACGAATATTTAAATAAATTTTCTTTTAATCGGAAATCTTACAGTCCAATTAAGTTTAATTACTAAAAATATATTACTTCCTGACCTGAATATATTAGTTTTAAAGACCTTTTGGAAAATCCCAGAGTGGATAGACGACATCAAGAGGATAGCGGGCAAGAACTGACTACACACTGCCCAGGATAGAGCGAATTGGAGTAGGTTGAAGGAGGCCTACACCAAAATGGTCAAGGAAGACTTGAGATGATGATGATGATATTATTTCCAATTTAAGATCTAGTGGCAGTGAGAGTTATTAATCCTTACAATTTCACCATTTATAGTATATAAAAAGGCCCGGCATTATTTGGCATTATGAGTGGAGCACATCCATCTGATTTTAGCTCCATGGTTTCTTTGTTTATAGAAAGTATACCCGCCGATACTGAGTAGAGTTTTCCCACGCTGCGATTTCACAAACTGCACTGTTAAATAAAAACATTTAATCACAATTTACACTTTAAATTGGCTAAGATCAAACTTGTAAATCAAAACAAGGTTAAGAAGCGAATTCAAATAATAAGTACTCTTCATTCATATAATGTAACAATTTTATCAAATATGAGTCCGGTAAGATAAAATTTAAGAGTTTAATAATTTCAATCAGATTGTGAATCGCTAAGGACGGTGACCGGTACTAGTTCTTCAGCGTCATTTGTTAACATTTGCATATCGCAATCATAAAGTATCTGCATTATTTTCATCTCTGCCTGTGCTCGGATATAAGGGTCATATTTTCTCAGTTTGTTTGCAATATGCTCCCCGAACGGTCCATAATCATTCACCTCGCCAACTTCTCGTGCATTACTCGTATATCGAGTCTTTGTTCGGAACGAGTCTGGTTTGGGAATTATTGTAAGTCGTGGCTTTTTGGAGGTGATTGATGAAAATGAAGAGCCAGTTGCTTCTGATTCAATAACCTCTTCTTGGTCAATAGCAACCTTGATAACAGGTTTGCGAGGTTCCGCTTCCTGAAATAAAAGCAAAGCAAACAAATTGTAATGAAATACGAAAATTACAAATGTATATAACTGCATCGCAGAACAGAGCAATTTGAAAATTTGATCTGAAAAATATCATATTTTTCTTCCTCTTTTCGCGTAGAAAACAGCAATTAAATTAAAATATTCTTGTAATAAAATTTCTTGTAATAAATATTCGGTGGACCGACGACCTGTTGAAGGTCGTGGGATGTGCATGGATGCGGGCAGCGCAGGACCGGTCGTTGTGGAAATCCTTGGAGGAGGCCTTTGTCCAGCAGTGGACGTCTTTCGGCTGAGAGAAGATTCTAGTAAATTCTCTAGAGATACGATTTTCTTATCCTACTAATCCTACTAATATTAAAAATGTGAAAGATTGGATGAGAGTTTGTGAATTTGTGAGGATGTTTGTGAACCAATCATGCAAAATCTACTGGACGGATATTGATAAAATTTAGTATACGGGTAGAAATATACCGGGAATGGCACATAGGGTACTTTTTATTCTGAAATTCCCACGAGAGCGAAGCCCCGGGGTGCGGTAGTAAAACATTTTTTTTATTGTATCGTAGGCTAAGGGAAAACATATTAGAGTAGAGTAAAACGGATGTTTTCAGCACTGCGCGTGATCATGTATCTTTGGTGTCAATGACCTAGCTTTAATCAGCGCCAGTGAGATGTAATGCAACAACAAGCAACGCATTACAAAATAAAAAAAAATAAAAATAAAAAAATAAAAAATCTTTTATTTTCAGATAACTAGATCCATATTATGTTAGTAAGTCTTATTCTATGTTAGTCTAGACCGAGTTAAATAGTAAAATTAAAACTAAGTAATTGAGTGGGTTTCAAATATTACCCTCCTCACCATGCACCTCCACAGCGGCGACGTGTACCTATCCGCCAGAGTGCACAGAATGCTGTTGTGACTGCCCCGCACTCTGCGGATAAGCGAAGTTGTTTTTTTGCGGATAAGGGCCGCAAACCCATCGGCCGCAAACCCATCAATGTTGTACTCGGCAAACATTGCCGACGCGCTGCAGAAACGGGGCAGCCCCACCATCATTCTGAACACATTATTATATAGAACGCGCAGGGCATCCAGGGGGTTTTTAGTATAGTTGACCCACAGATTCCCGGTGTACATGTTCTGGCAGTATGCTTTAAAGAGCGTGACCTTGACTTGTTTGGTACACCGCGCGAATCTGCGAGCCAACATGTTACCTCTAACCGCCAGTGCCCTACGCTCTCTATCAATGTCCAAGTTGTCTTTAAGGTCATCGACAATTATGTGCCCCAAATATTTAAATCTTGTCACACGCTTGATGTTCATGCCATTAAGGGTAATATTAATTGTGTGTTCGGGACATTTGCCGGCGGCCTTAAAGACCATGTACTCTGTCTTCTTAACATTGTACTTGAGCCCATGTTCAGCAGCATACGACTCACAAACTCCGATCAACTTATTTAGACCGCCCACCGTCGGGCTGAGCAGCACCATGTCGTCCGCGTAGCTAATACTATTAATGCTCACATCATCTATTCGACAACCGACACGCATGCTGCTCAGCTCCACGATGAGATCATTTACATATATATTGAAGAGTGTAGGAGATGTCAAGCCGCCCTGCCTCACTCCACTCTCCAATACATATGCTTCTGAAAGAGATCCAGACCACTTTACAAAGTTTGTTTGGTTGGTATACCAATATTTGAATAAATTCAATATTTCAACCGGTAACCCCCTATCACTCAGTTTCTCCCAGAGTTTGTTATATGACACTAAGTCAAAAGCCTGCGAGAGATCGAGAAAGCAGGCGTGTACCGGTGTTCTCCTATCAGTATAATACTGAACAGCGTGCTTCAAGCTCACTATTGCGCTTTCAGTGGATAGTCCGGGTCGGAACCCGAACTGTGCGTCATGTATATTAGCAACTTTTTCTAGATGAGAATTGAGCACACTGTCCAGAACCTTTGCAACTGTGGTTGCCAATGAGATCGGCCTATAGTTTTTCCTACTCGATACATCACCAGTCCTGTCCTTCACAATAGGCACTACTATAGTTTTGAGTAAGTCGTGAGGCAAATAGGAGTGACTTATGCACAATGAGAAGAACATGGCCAGTACCCTCGGGAGGTGAACACCCGCGTTCTTTAGATGTTCTACGCTGATACCATCGTGTCCAGGGGATTTTCCACCGGTCATGTTTTGAAGAGCAGTCTTTATTTCTTTAGATGTAACCCGTTTCAGCGGAGCCTCCCTTTACACTTTGACACGGATTCAAAGACGGGGACCGATGAGCCCAGAGGAGAATCAACTTTAAAATGGTCCTTAAACGATTCTGCAATACAAGTGGGCTCACTTTTCCCATCGACACTCGCTGGCAAACCAGGCTTGACATCAAGTTTTCTAGTTGCTTTCCAAAATCGAGAAAAACTTTTTGCTGATCTATGCTTCGCTAATATATCCATTTTAATTTGGTTCTGATTTTGCTGACACCATTTTAATCGACTTTTGAAGATTTTTCGCGATTTGCACATGCGATTGTATATTTCACCAGAAGTTGGTCTGCTGTATGACAACCAAACCTGATAGTGAAGCCTGGCCTGCTTGTGCGCCTCGTGTACATGTTTGTTCCAACCAGCAATTATTAGTATTTTCCTTATTATGTACCTAGGACATGTGCTGAACAAATGTACAGTGGAGACTTGACATTTTAAGATTTTCAATCGAACAAAAATAAGAAAGAGTTACAAAAGTATCTGTTAATTCATTATGGGAGGTTTTTACCAAACTTTTAAAATTTTAAAGTCAGAGAACACTTTAATCAACTAAATAAAATAAACAAAACAAAATTGAAAAAAATTAAGACTAAAGTATTTTAAAATTTTCTTTAAGGAATTGAAGCTAAATTAGATACAAAAAAATATTCATATGGATGGCAGATTTCGGAATACTTACATCAGCTATTGCTGCAACATCTGCGCTGTCTAGTTCTGTATTCGCATTTTGATCAAGGATGAACGATATCGCGTCGTAAGCAAACCACTTGACTTTACTTCCACCACAACTACGTCTCTTTTTCTTTTCCTCATTTTTGGCATATGTTCTCAAACTTTTGAACTTTCTATACGCTTCATCGCTTGTTATTCCAAATTTTTCAGATATCTCAGCCCAGCCATCTCTTTTTGCATCTCTATTTTTATAAACTTCGGTCTTCACATCCCAGACTTCAGGATGTGCATGTATTTGGTTAAGGAAGTCAATAGTTTTGTCATTAGACCAATTTAAGGTCATTTTTTCTTAAATATCAAGATAGAAAATAACAGAATTTACAACTTCTTCTAAGGATCAATGATTTAAAACTAAGTCTCAATATTGAGGCCAGCTCACGGCAACTAAAGCAATCAATAGCGACAGTGATGGCGCCATATCGGGTGGTGGCGAGACAAGGACGCGCTTATGCCCTAGGGCGAGACAGCAACAGAGGTGCGCTGGCCGAGCAACACTCCCAATTTGGAGGGGCACTCGTACGTAAAACCGGCCACGCGAAGCACATAGCTAGAGGACGACGGGTTACCTATATTTATATTTTATTTATATTTGCTTTATACAAAACCTAATGATAGCCCAATGTAACATATTAATCAGCCTTTTATTTTATAAGTTAAGTTTAGTTTTATGCATTATATAGTTAATTGCACTAATAGTACCTACATACCCAAATAATACAAGATATTATGCAACGCTACATTATCAGTGCACTAACTGGACATTATGTGTCTACATATGAATATGATAATTTCTAACTAAACGCGCAGAGTATTACTTGGTTACATAAGGAAAACATAGAAAAAAATGCGACTGTTTTTTAAACAATCTATAGTGATCGTACCGCCATATGTACCTTTTTACTGACTCAACCAACAGTTAGGTAATTCGTCGTAACAAAATAAGGGTACAGGGATACAGTGATGGATTATATGTATGGAACTTACGAATACGGACAAACTAACAAAGACCCAAACAAATGATTAATTATGATGATGATTATTGTTAATTTTGACGATTTGGTCTCCATATGTATGAACGACGGCGCGGCATTGTTTGGTGTTGTGTGTGGAGCAAACCCATCTCGTTCTGAGGCCGGCGACCACCTGGGAGCAGAAGGTAAACCCATCGATGCTTAACATGGTTTTCCCTCGGCGGCTCTTCACCAACTTTACTGAAATTACATTGATTTATTTTTTATCTAATAAATAAATAAATACGGACAAATCACACAGATTGAGTGAGCCCTAAAGTAAGTTCGAGACGTGTGTTCTCAACTATACTATATTTTATGACAAATACATATATAGATAAACATCCAAGACCCAGGCCAATCTGAAAAAGATAATTTTTCATCTTGACCCGACCGGGGATCGAACCCTTCACCTCCGGTGTGACAGTCCGAGTTGATGACCGTTGGGCCACGGAGGTCGTCATCTAATATGTTACGTTTGACTATACAAGATACGAACGACAGGTGGACGATAATCAGAAAGTAGATTAGCAGTGTCTCTATTTAGTACTACTAGATGTAGTACTACATTAGGATTGTAGAATCACTGCAGCTCAGTATGGAGGGGTGATAAGTATTTAGTAAGGCCGATCTCACCATAGAATATTTTGTAACAATTTGTGACAATTCATTTTTATTTGTTTATTTTAAATTTTAGTTTATTTTTAACTTAGTTTCAGACTCTTAATAAATTACTGTACACGTCCGCGCGCCCGACCAAGTTTAGGTATTTGATAGACCGCAGCTGGCTGTGTGTAAGTCACACGGACACATCGACGTGAGATTGCCGCTAACCCGATGTAATAAGTGACAGGGATCCGGCAAAGAATTTGTTGGTACCTATTTATAATTATTTTTTCTTGCTTTACGGTAATGAAATTACGATCATTTTATTATGTAAAACTTACTTGGCGCGACTTGGCAGTAAAATGGACACGAATGCCGCGACAGAAAATAGCATGACCGTGCCAGGATGCTAAGATGTTAAACATCTGCCTGGCATCCCATGAAGGCCAATTTTTCGGGATGAGGTTTACAAAAATTGTATTTTTGGATCCAAGATGGCGGACAACTTTTTTTTATTTTGCAATATGGGTATCGTTTTATAAATAAGTTTTTTAGTGCACTGATTACGAAAATAACATTTATTTTGAGATCCAAGATGGCGAACAATTTTTTTTTAATTTTGCAATCTAGGTATCGTTTTATAAGTTTTTCAGTATGCTGATTACGAAAATAACATTTATTTTGAGATCTAAGATGGCGGACAACTTTTTTTTCAATTTTACAATATGGGTATGGTTATATAGGTTTTATGGTGCGCTGATGATAAAAATAACATTTATTTTGAGATCCAAAATTGCGGACAACTTTTTTTTTATTTTACAATATTGGTATCGTTTTATAAGTTTTTCAGTGCGCTGATTACAAAAATAACATTTATTTTGAGATCCAAGATGGCGGGCAGTTTTTTATTTTATTTTACAATATGGGTATCGTTTTTGGGGACGCTGATGACCAAAATAACATTTGAGATTGTACTAAAGAGTGCACTTTGACAGCATATAGTGTCACAGTGTTATATTTAATTTTATTTTAACGGCAAATTATATATAATCATTAATAGGTTTAAATATCTCAATTCGAAGTGGCTATCGATTTCAATCGATGTATGGAACAAAACATTAATTTGCCTATAAATGTTTATAAACAGCTCCTGTGCCTCGGAGCTTCGCTCCCTTGGGAATTTTGGGATAAAAAGTACCCTATATCCTTCTCTTTCAGTACTCCTTTGTGTACGAAATTTTAGGAAGATTGGTTCAGTAGATTAAGTATATAATATCATATAAAAGATATAAAACAAAACAAAAAATGAAATCCATTTCACATTAATAATATTAGTTTGAATCTGTGTAGCTGGTAGTGTGCAGGCCTCTGTAGAAGACAATCTCGTCGTCAATGGTGGTGACAGAAGCGCGACATCGGTATTTCGCATGAGTGGTGCACCTCCATCGGATCTTCGAACCTGTAGTCCCATGAACCCTATAACGGACACCGGCTAAGAGCATAATACTGCTGCCTCTTGACTTGGTACGTATTATTGGTATCATATCTGGCGATAAAAAATAATGATAAGGTATTTCGGAAACTATATACGATTAAACTTATTGCTATCTTTAGACGTTGAAAGATCAGGGGACAAGTGGAAACCTCAAAAATTTGAGAATGGGCACAGGGTGCAAATTTCAGAGGACCGACCAATGGGTACCGATCCAATGAAAGTGTTTGCTGGACGAATATATATATAGAAACCTATTCGTCTTTTAAAATATGCTTTCATGGGTCAGGTTCAAGTTTAGTTGTAAATGGTAAAAGTAAAAGATCAATAATAATAGACATATATTAAATTAATTGAATAGAGTCTTTACTCTACTACTTACAAAGCAAACTTTCGTCATCATGATAGAGTGAGCTTAAGGCATAAAACTAAAATTAACTATACTTAAATAAAAGAATACAAATTCAAAGAATCTTTCACTTAACAAATGTATAAGAAATATTCGCTAGTAAAAGGAAACTTACATATAAGTATCGTTTCAAGACTTACAAGTTACTCAATTCGTTATAAGACTTACAAGATATAGCATAAAAAATCTAATGTGCGACAAATAAATTTAAACTAAAATAAGTAAAATTTCAGATATTTCATATAAAAGTTGAAGAAGATTTTTAATTAAAAAGCATGAGAACTCATGTATTCGAATGAATTGATCATAATAGGCTATAAAAGATGTTATCATTAACTTGATATGACGTCTATTCAAGCAATACTTTCGTTAATGTGCTCATTGATCATGTAAGCGATTCTGCGCTCCGACCCACGGTGTGGGTGTGGATTCTGGCCTTGCAGCTGTAACGTTCGTGCGTCGTACACCACCATCGTATTTTGAAATTAACGTCCAAGCAGGGTGGTACTTTCGGTAATGTGCTCATTGATCATGTAGACGATCTGTGATCCGACGGTGTGGACCCTGGCCTTGCAGCTGTAACGTTCGTGGGTCGCACACCGCCATCTTATCTTGTCGTCCGTGGCTTTGTTAATCCTATACTTGTTACCGTCCAGGAGCATCATGTGCTTCCCACGAGAGCTCATGTAGAAATGCGGTTGGAAATTGTCTGAAAAGTACTACAGTTTTAATAACCATTCTATAATACCGTGTTTATGAAGGTTAAGTATTTACATCTGGATAGCGATTCAGGGGATAGTGTAATAAATAATAAGTGTTGCTTAAAACATAATTCTTTATTTGTAAACTTCCACCATAGAACATTAATAACTAAAAACTAACTAAATGTTAATAAGATTGATTGAAACTAAAGGTAAGGAAACGAGAAAAAAAATTACCCAAAATAAAAAACCCCATTCAGCAGTTACGCTAGAAAACTTTTCGCTTCGGTTTTTAGCATTTATAAAATTATTGAAAATATATAATGATCATTTCAGTTCGTTCTTGCAGCTGTGGTTTTCGATAAGCAGCACGACATCGGTTCCGCAGGTATGAACCATGGCAGAGCATCCTTTCTTGAAAGACACACACCGCTATCTTACTTTGTTCAATGTCTTACTCTCAGCGTTCTTCTTGTAACTCCACCCGTTTATTATTAATGTCCCCTTGCCCTTTTCATCGCAAACTATTATAGCTGCAAAAAAATAAACCAATATATTATGTCACAAAATGAAATTAATACTAGTGGGCCCTGCAGACGTTGTATTGCCCGTTTTGGTAATTATAACGACACCAACACTACCAATGTAACTAAAATATACACAATTCCGTTAATTTATAAAAGCAATGGCTATAGTAAAAAAAAAACTAGTAAAATAAATTTATATTTGTTGTTCATGGCATAAAATCTGTAGGAATAAAGTTTTTTCTTGGGATGGTTGTGGTCTTTAAGAAGTATCACGATGTCGTCTTCGTGAATGTGGACCCTCGCTGAGCATCCTTTCCTGTAGAAACACCACCATCTAACTTTATTCACCGTCTCACTCCTATTAACGTTCAGTTACGATTTTATTTTTTTCTTGGGATGGTTGTGGTCTTCAAGAAGCATCACGATGTCATCTCCGAGGGTGTGGACCCTCGCCGAGCATCCCTTCCTGTAGGAACACCGCCATCTCACCTTGTTTATCGACTTACTCACTGCGTTCTTTACATAACTCCACCCGTTGATTATTAAAGTCCTCTTGCCCTTTTCACTGCAAATCATTATAGCTGCAAAATAATTAACCCATTATCACGTCACAAAATGATATTAGCCCAAGGGGTCATTGCGTTTTAATCGCATTTTACACAAGCGGGGCAATGACGTTAACTAGGAACTTTTTGTATTATATTAATTCATTTTTATGTTTCACAAAATAAAATCAGAAAGGTTCCAATTATGTATGTACAGTCAGCTGCAGAGAAAACTAACTCATCTTATCGAATCCTATCTCCAATCTGTACATAATTATATAATTGTAAAATACTTTGATGATGGAAACACTGGAAACTGATTTGAAAAATATCTATACTTTGTAGGTTATTTGTGTTTTATTTAAAAACAACATTGAAACGAAATTTTCGTTATAAGGTAACAGTTTTAACGTAAATAAGAAAGTTTTTTAAATAATTACAACTTCATTCATATACTTCGTCTGAGCCAATGAAAAGTGTCGATAAGTCGTAACTCCGTAATAATTTTAGATAATAAATAGTTTATTTGTTGTTTTATCAAGGTCTGGGTGGTTGTGGTTCTCTTGCATCCTGGTGATCACTCCTGCTTCAGTGACATAAAACGCTCTGCAACCTTTCTTGGTGCACCTCCATCGTATTATGTGCTCCCTTCGATTTGTCGGTAGTATTTTTTATCTTTGTAAATCATTTGTGGCTTCCCGTTGGATGCTGTTATGAAGAAGGCTGAAATGTATTACATTAGTTACTCGTAGCTTATCAAATTAGAAAAAAAAAACAGAAGCTCTAATGACTCTAGTTCAAATTTTATTTGTGAATTAAGATTCACTTTTCACTTAATAGGCCTTAACGGAAACCAATTTTCTTTGTCAAGTGCTCAAAACGTCCATTTTAAGTAAATAAATGATAATATAATACTAAACTAAACACTTATTCTTGCCTTAGCTTAAAAAATTAAAAAACAGTAACCTTTTTTAGAAATTTCTAATTTTAAGGTAGGTATTTGAAAAACGGGACAGGTTACGAGATTGAATAAAGAGGTTACAAAATGAAAATATAAAGTCTCAATCGCAATGTAAATAATAATTCTAAGCATTTGAAAAGTAACCTTAATGTGTCTGCTTTAAAGCGGAGCTTACGAACCGCCCCTCACCCCCTCTGATTAGTCTTGGGTCTCGCCTTAATGACATCGGAGTAGATAGATTTTTAATATTATGCCATAGAAAATCGTGGGACATCGTAAAAAGCGAAGGGATGTCTACTGGCAAAAATGCCCTTTAGTTATTTTAATTACAATGTAATAAAACTTCCATAAGAAATATTGGTCAAGTGCTTGTCGGGCAATGTGTTGTTCCGAAGGTGTCTACCCTGTACAAACTTATATTCATTCACAGTTTTTTATATAACAAATGACCATGAACTAAGTAATACCATCCAAATTTTTCCTACGAATATTTTCCAAACTAAAGTCGGTTGTTTATCGTCTACTCGTACAAGTAATTAATAAACACACTCGATATGAAGAAGAAGAAAAGGAAAATTTTCCAATTTGGTTTTTTATTTTTTACATGATTTTTTACAATCAAATTCCACTGTAAATGTAATACAATACTATATGATTTCTTGTTCATTTGTATTTCCTATATCACAACAAAATAAGATTCTTTTGCCTTTTTCCTTTCTCTTTGCCTTCTTTTCTTTTCCCGCCAACGCATTCTCAAAAGTCAAAAGTCAAAAGTCAAAATTTTTTATTGAAACTTGGCCTTCAAAGAAGGCTCTTTTTCACGTCGAAAACTAATTATTTAATCATAATATATTATGTCTCAAAGCTACAAACTACTAGCATTTCGGAACGACCACTGTTGAGAAGAAATGCCGAAAGAAACTCATGAAACAGTCTTGGTCGCCTAATATGCCAGAGGGGCTATTTATTAACTTTATACATACACTAGATTGTGTACAGTCAAAAATAAAATATAAGAAAATAAATAAAATAATATAATAAAACATGTTATGTTTGTGATCAAGTAACCACAATAAATTGGTTAAAAACAAAAAATAAAAATACAATTCGAATCAGGATCGAAGCAGGATCCCCCTGGCAACACCCGTTCACGAGTTGACGCGAGGGTCAGCCATCGCAAAGCTCAACCATAATAGAGGGAACCTTACGACCCGGCCCACGACGCCGTCAACAGTTTAAACATTTTAGAAAAATAAATACTTTCAGTCACTTGAAGATCACAATACACGTACATGTTTAACAATTAAATGTCAATGTTATTAAATTTAAAAAAAGAAAGGAAAGGTTATTATTCACAATAACAAAAGAATGCAATCAAGTGTGGAGTGGCGAAGTTGTAGGGAGAGACCAAGCTTTTTATCGTTCAAATAATCACTTATTGTGTAATACGCTTTATTCATCAAAGTATTTTTAAGATATGTTTTAAATTTTTGCATAGGCAAATTTATAGCCTGGTCAGGGAGCTTGTTGAACATTTTTACACTTTGACCCACGAAAGACCGCCGAACCTTTTTAAGCCTAAAGCAGGGCGTATAAAGTTTATTCTTATTGCGGGTGTTTATACTATGTACATCGCATTTTTTTTAAAGAGGTTTAAATTGGATTTAACAAAAATAAGTACATTGAAGATGTATTGAGATGCAACAGTAAGAATTTTTATTGATTTAAAGAGCTCTCGTAGAGAATCGCGTCGCTTTAGCCCGTACATAAAACGAATTGCTCTCTTCTGTAATACAAAAATTTTCCCTATCTCAGCTGCATTTCTCCATATCAATAATCCGTATGACATTATGCTATGAAAGTAGCTGAAATACACGAGTCTAGCTGTTTCAATGTTTGTGCACTGTCTTATCCTTCTCACTGCATAAGCCGCCGAGCTAAGTTTTTTGGCCGTGAGTTCAATGTGTTTATCCCACTTTAACTTACAGTCAACGGTAACGCCTAAGAATTTGACACTGTGTACCCACTCTAATACTTTGCCATTAACTATTAAAGGTATATCATTGTGAGGTGCGTTCGAGAGAGAAAACTTTATACACTTGGTCTTGTCCGTGTTTAAAGCCAGGTTGTTGGTTGTAAACCAGTCAAGCACAAGTGTCATAATATTACTTACATCGTCATAATTTTTACTATTTCTGTTGACTTTAAATAGTAAAGATGTGTCGTCCGCAAATAAAACTACTTCACACAATTGTTGGGCAAGACATGGAAGGTCATTTATGTAAACAAGGAATAGAAAAGGACCGATTATGGAGCCTTGAGGCACTCCCATGTCTACCGCCGCGCTGCTGGAAGCAGCTCTGTTAACTTCTACTTTCTGAGTTCTGTTGTCCAGGTAAGAAGCTAGTACCTCAAGGGCCGTCCCAGTAACACCATAAAATTTAAGCTTGTTTTTTAGTATATTATGATCCACGCAGTCAAAGGCTTTTGAAAGGTCGCAAAAAATACCTATGACATCTTGGCTGGATTCCCACGCTTCGTAGATTATTTGAACTAAAGTAGATGTTGCATCAGTAGTGGAACGACCTTTAGTGAAACCGTACTGACGATTATGTAAGATTTTATTTACGTTAAAATAAGAGACTAATTGCGTTAAAATTAATTTTTCAAATATTTTACTTAAAGCGGGTAATATAGAAATGGGTCTGTAATTAGTGGGATCATTTTTTGTACCCTGTTTGAATAAAGGAATAATTTTACTTATTTTCATGAGGTCAGGGAAAACACCCTTGGAAATGCACTTATTGAAAATCACAGTTAGATGAGGAGCAATCAAATCAATAATACTGCTCAGAACTGCGACAGATATACCCCAGAGATCCTCAGTATTTTTCATGTTGAGTGCCTTATACGCAGATAAGAGTTCATCCGATGTGATACTTCTAAATCTAAAAATGGACTTAGGATCGGAGGCATTTCTTTTTAATAAGTCATCTGCAGCACTGGGACAAGAGGAGAGGGATCCTGTGATATTCTTAGAAATATTGGCAAAAAAATTATTGAATTCGTTGGCTACTTCGTCGTTAGAAGTTATGGTTTTATCACCAATTTTTAAAGAAATATTATTGTCGCGCGATTTCGATTTGCCTGTCTCGTTATTGATAATAGACCAAGCAGCTTTGATCTTATCATTAGAGTTTTTTATTTTATTAGTGAGATACAAAGATTTTGCGGCAGCACATACCTTTTTAAAAGTTTTTGAATAACATCTAACGTATGATACAAATTCCGGTTTAAAATTATATTGTTTTTGGCCATACAGTTCATATAGTTTGTTTCTACTAATATAAATGCCATTTGTGGCCCAATCGCAGAAATTTAGTTTTGTTTTCTTATCAAATGTTTTAAGAGGAAAAGATTTTTTAAATTCTTGTTTCACTGTATTAAAAACCTCATCATAATGGTCATTCGGATTTTTATTTAGGTCTATTTCAGGCAATTTTTTATTTATGGATTCGCGAAAACGCATTTTCCGGTGCTTAGTCAGCGGCCTACAGGTTACAGGAGCGGAGCTAAGGTTAGTCTCTTCGTCACGTGTCAGTGACGCCTATTGACCCAGGTGGTCAGACCCCAGACAGGCAAAAAGCTTTTCATCAGAGACAGAGCAATCACAGAAAATGTTATCTATACATTTGGCAGAGGTTGAGGTAATTCTAGTGGGTTCAAAGAATGTGTTTTTCAAATTAAATGAATCAAGCAAATTTCTAAATCCATTGCTTTCCGAACATGAAACTAAAATATCAACGTTAAAATCACCGCATAAAACTATATGTTTACTACTAGAGCTAACCCGCCTGAGGGCTTCTTCCAAAACATTTAAAAGAGTGTCATAACTAGCTGAAGGCGGTCTATAAGCACAAATAATAATATATTTGTCCAACTCCACACAAGAAAGTTCTATTGTACATTCAAGAGACAGCCTTACTATGTCTTTTCTCTCTTTACATTTATAATCTCTGTTTATTAATATTAAGGACCCACCGTGGTCAGAATTTTGTCTTACAAATGCACTTGCTAATATATATTTATTCGGGAAGTTTAGTTTATTTCATGTTTAAAGAAGTGTTCCGTGGCACAAAAAATGTCAATATTATTATGTTCCAAAAATAAACAGATTTCATTAAATTTGCTGGAGAAGCCCTGTATATTTTGATGTACAAGATTTATATAGGAAGGCTTCACCTCTGTCTTATTATCTAGTTTAAAACTAAGTTATTGTAACGGTTACCCCTGGGGTCCGTATTTTATTTTCTAAAAAATGCTATTTTGCCAAATAGGTATGATAATATTTTCTCGCAAAGCTAGGGTGTTTGAACACGTCGCCTCGTGTTCCAGGAGTATGGCCACTACCCCGTACTGGAGACGTTACGAAATAATTACATCAAAGCCCTCTTCAATAACATAAATGCTCATATATTGCTCTAGAACAACTGATTAATTGACACAGCCTTTATCGTATGACAATAGACTATCTTTGATTGACACGTCTGTTGCTCATACATTTAAATATCTCAATAATCTGATAAATAGTTATATTGTAAACTAATAATGAAGTTAGGATTGTCAATGAATCAGGTTCAAATAAAGGCTTGTAAGCCTATTGATTGGTACTGCTTTCAGACCATATAAATTGTACTCGATAGAGCAACAGGTATGATATGGGGTCACTTACCTGCAGATAGTGAGAGATATCTTTGAGATAATATAATCTCTGAATACCAACTTTATTATAATTATTATTTTTTTTGTATTATTTGAAATTAGAAGGTGCGCACCGTTGGTATTCAATAATGTATATACGTTCCATTGTATGGAGCGGTTGCTAGCTAGTCTTTTGGGCTGATACCTTTATTATTCTTTTGTTTGAGCCGTATATTGATGTTATTGGCAAATGAAATAAATTCTTTGTAGACTCCTCACTTTTTCGGTGTAGAACTCTGCCCTGAGAAATAGATTTAATATTATATTTCTTTAAGTCCTGAATGGACAAGTAAAAACAATTAAAATTTGAGTAATAGCAAAGAGTTTAATTTAGGATACTAGTTTAATAATTATCAGGGTCTTTGCCTATTTTGAACTAATTAGAAACTACTTCATACCTTATGGCCTAGGATGATGATAGCATTTATATTATGAAAGAAAATGTTAAGTGATCAATTAAATAGTGAAAATGTCCTAATTAGAGGGATAGTGATTTAAAAGACTCAATAGAAATAAATGGTGTTTATATTCTGATTCTCACACACAATTTAGGAAAATAATAAACAGATCTTAAACGATAAATATACACACAGACCATCTTAATTCTAGCTGAAATAAAATCACAGCATTATTATAGTTTTAATAGTGTCCCCGCCACTATATTTCATTAGATATCCGAATTTAAGATTGCGTGCAAATGTCGAATTTCTATTGAAATAGGACCCTTAGACCTCGGGCTGCCGAATATTCAGAATGAATATTCAGTCCCTACCAGACACATATTTTTAGTTATACTTTAATTAGCTTAAAAGCTTTCAGGAAATCAAAACAATAAAAGGGAAAATGGAACTAAAACTGAGAATATTATTTACATGAATCAGGCAAAGCCTTCAAGATCAGTTTTAGTTCGGTAAAATTAAGTGTTTCGTAAAGGTTTGTAATTTACTTATTTTCTTTTTATATTTACAGCCAAACCTTGACAAAACTGAAAACTTATTTTCTAGGACTTGCCAATATACAGCACACTTCTACCCCAATTCAATTCTAAGCTCATATCGACCCAACAAAAGCAAAATATTTAAATCTCCCACAAAAAGTAATTATTACGTCTCACTGCAAACACGTCTAAACGAACACACTGCGATACGATGAATGTCTTTTCTTCTTTTTCCATCGCATGATTTTTCACCCCCGCATTCATCCCTCGGTGGTGCGTGTGCGTCCGTGCTCTGTCTTTCTCATTGGCTCTGCAGTCATCCGGGGCGTATCTCTCATAACCATGAAACAAAACATATTTATTTTAGCAATGTGTGAAAGGAACAGAGAATATTTATCCTCATTGTCCAATTCTGGAATTTTACGTAATAACTTACAATGTTTTTTTGCGTCTATGTCCTTTAACACAAGATTACAATGGTTAACAGATGTGAGTTTAACAATTCTACAAACAGTCGGGCCGTCAATAAATTAGTTTCATTTCTAAGACAACACTTCTTTATTTTTTTACTCATGATTCTTAGAAGGCTAACAAACCAAAAAAAAAGGATCGTTTAAATTTATGCTTTCTAAACCATTAAAGTATTTTTGGGAATCCATACCCTGTCATTTCCCTCCTTTTCCGGCTCATATAGAATGCCAATACTATGTGAGCTGGGAACCTTATTTTAACATAACAATTACGATAGAGAACCTTAAAGGTAACCTATTTGTATATATATATACTTACCTACTTTTTTTCTTTCTAGTTTACTATTAAATTAAACTGTCTATTTAATTAAACCTATCACGAATTAACTTCCTAACCCTATTAAAAGCTGATAACCTAATTAATTAATCGCCTAACTCATTTAACCTAACACTGTCTAATAACCTAACGCCGTCTACGAACTCAGTGACAAACTTATTTCTTTCTAAAACAATGTATATCTAACCTAATTACGAACTATTCTACCTCATACAACTAACTGCGTTTATTTACAAATTCTCGTTAATTATCTAATTTTCATCCATAGTAACGTGCTAAATGAACCACATGAGCATAACCGCATTACCGTCTAAGTCCACTAAGTACAAACATTATTGTGCGTAACTGCTCCAACTCGATAATAAACTATAAACTTATTTCGTTTTCATTATTATTCGTCCCTCCTTGACCGAGCAAACATTTTATGATTGAGCGAAGACTGTTATCGTCTATCTGCAATTCTCATAATTTTCTAAAAATTGTTTTCAAACAACCGCCTTTTTTATTGCCTCAAACAATTGTAATTGTCGGCAAGCCACCTTTGAAATAATAAAGACATTAACTCCCTTTATGTTGCGAGATAAAACATCAGATATGGCATTGTCTGTCTCTTTTACGTGATGTACCTGATATTCAAACCGTCCAAAATAGTGTACCCTTCGGAGTGAAAAGATTCCATGAATATTAAAAGATAAGACTCATAAGATCGGTGCCAATTACGACTTTCTATCTCCATACGCTTAGAATTTAGACAGATTGTAAAAATAATGGCCCACAATTCCTGCTCCGATATTATCTACTTATTACCAAACCCGATTACATTATACATTATATTATCTATCTGTTTGTCTTGTCTGTATAAGTCTTGTTTATTAAAAGTTGACACAAAGACTTAGTTTATTCGCCGTTCCTACCTATAAATTTACGAAAATAATAGCTAATGAAATGAAATTAAATATATTTATTCACTTGAAACATAGTACAAATGGGTGTTAAATGGGATGGGTGCTATGATAAAATACTGTCTTATATCTCATAAAATTGAGAATAACAAAACTTTATTATCATTATAATTATTTATCGACTGTAAACATTCTTGTATTTCGCTTGCAATATTATGCCTTATCAAACAACTAATTGCCTGTCTCAACTCATCGTTATATTTAATCAAATTAATTTTAATCTGAATGTTTACCTCTTTTTATTCATCTTTATATTTTTTTTTCCAGAAGTAATAACGTCTTTCATTCGTTCAAAAAAAAAATCTAACCTAAGTATAAACAATAACTGACCTAAGCAACTTCTTAAAAGTAACACGTGTGTCTCTACCTGAACTTTGCCGGCTAAGATAAGAAAGTACTTCGTTATGACTCCAGAAAATCCTAATAAAGTCCTTTTCAAAATCTTCAAATGAATTCCAATTATCGCTATAGATTTCTATGGAATTATATGCAGACCCTTTAATACAATCTAAAGCTATATCGCAAGCTCTATCTTCTCCACGAATATTTCGTATGTACTTTTTCAACTTACATAGGAACTGCATAGGGTTTGCACTAGCCCCTTTATTGCCCTTGAAAATAGGCTTTTCTACCTCAGGCTTTAGAACAATTATATTTCCGCCGGTTACGCTTCTATTACCTAGATTACTGGTGTCTGGAGTGGTTCGCCCTACTGAATCACTTTGGCCTAACCCGTTATCTGCTAATAAAGGTAAATTACTTAAGGAACGTTGCCAATTTGTCTCAGCCAATAAAATTCTAGCAAAGTCACCTAAATTTTCGCGGAATACCTGCTTAATCGTATCAACAATAGAATTCTGTAAATCTACATCTTGTGGTTGACCTTGATTTGATAAATTTTCATTAATGCGCCGTTTACGACCTCGTGATCTTGTGTTTTGGGACATGTTGACGTATTTGTATGAGAATGCAAATAAAAACACCAATTATAATTTATTCTAATATTGAAGACATCCCTCCTAGTTTATTAGGACTTTACTTGTATTCTGTTGAATTAAAATTGTTAGAATACTGTAATATATAAATCAAATTATATCTATTTCCTACTAATAAGGAAAATATATTTATCATCAATAAATTTATTAATATATTAAGCTTAAGCTCAGTTAATACGTTTGATTAATCTGAGTATTATTCATCTGTTGTGATCGTCTGAATAATAATTTGAAAAAAAATATCTACGTTGTGTTTTTTTTTTTTTTTATATAATATAAAATTTAAGTAGTAAACCAAATAATTTTATCCAGTTGCTAATTCAAAGAAGTAGCAGATACTGAATCCTGGGCCACGTCACCACGTGTAACGGTTACCCCTGGGGTCCGTATTTTATTTTCTAAAAAATGCTATTTTGCCAAATAGGTATGATAATATTTTCTCGCAAAGCTAGGGTGTTTGAACACGTCGCCTCGTGTTCCAGGAGTATGGCCACTACCCCGTACTGGAGACGTTACGAAATAATTACATCAGAGCCCTCTTCAATAACATAAATGCTCATATATTGCTCTAGAAAAACTGATTAATTGACACAGCCTTTATCGTATGACAATAGACTATCTTTGATTGACACGTCTGTTGCTCATACATTTAAATATCTCAATAATCTGATAAATAGTTATATTGTAAACTAATAATGAAGTTAGGATTGTCAATGAATCAGGTTCAAATAAAGGCTTGTAAGCCTATTGATTGGTACTGCTTTCAGACCATATAAATTGTACTCGATAGAGTAACAGGTATGATATGGGGTCACTTACCTGCAGATAGTGCCCCGCCCATTCATATGTGATCTTTGAGATAATATAATCTCTGAATACCAACTTTATTATAATTATTATTTTTTTTGTATTATTTGAAATTAGAAGGTGCGCACCGTTGGTATTCAATAATGTATATACGTTCCATTGTATGGAGCGGTTGCTAGCTAGTCTTTTGGGCTGATACCTTTATTATTCTTTTGTTTGAGCCGTATATTGATGTTATTGGCAAATGAAATAAATTCTTTGTAGAATCCTCACCTTTTCGGTGTAGAACTCTGCCCTGAGAAATAGATTTAATATTATATTTCTTTAAGTCCTGAATGGACAAGTAAAAACAATTAAAATTTGAGTAATAGCAAAGAGTTTAATTTAGGATTTAATAATTATCAGGGTCTTTGCCTATTTTGAACTAATTAGAACTTACTTCATACCTTATGGCCTAGGATGATGATAGCATTTATATTATGAAAGAAAATGTTAAGTGATCAATTAAATAGTGAAAATGTCCTAATTAGAGGGATAGTGATTTAAAAGACTCAAAAGAAATAAATGGTGTTTATATTCTGATTCTCACACACAATTTAGGAAAATAATAAACAGATCTTAAACGATAAATATACACACAGACAATCTTAATTCTAGCTGAAATAAAATCACAGCATTATTATGGTTTGAATAGTGTCCCCGCCACTATATTTCATTAGATATCCGAATTTAAGATTGCGTGCAAATGTCGAATTTCTATTGAAATAGGACCCTTAGACCTCGGGCTGCCGAATATTCAGAATGAATATTCAGTCCCTACCAGACACATATTTTTAGTTATACTTTAATTAGCTTAAAAGCTTTCAGGAAATCAAAACAATAAAAGGGAAAATGGAACTAAAACTGAGAATATTATTTACATGAATCAGGCAAAGCCTTCAAGATCAGTTTTAGTTCGGTAAAATTAAGTGTTTCGTAAAGGTTTGTAATTTACTTATTTTCTTTTTATATTTACAGCCAAACCTTGACAAAACTGAAAACTTATTTTCTAGGACTTGCCAATATACAGCACACTTCTACCCCAATTCAATTCTAAGCTCATATCGACCCAACAAAAGCAAAATATTTAAATCTCCCACAAAAAGTAATTATTACGTCTCACTGCAAACACGTCTAAACGAACACACTGCGATACGATGAATGCCTTTTCTTCTTTTTCCATCGCCTGAATTTTCACCCCCGCATTCATCGCTCGGTGGTGCGTGTGCGTCCGTGCTCTGTCTTTCTCATTGGCTCTGCAGTCATCCGGGGCGTATCTCTCATAACCATGAAACAAAACATATTTGTTTTAGCAATGTGTGAAAGGAACAGAGAATATTTATCCTCATTGTCCAATTCTGGAATTTTACGTAATAACTTACAATGTTTTTTTTGCGTCTATGTCCTTCAACACAAGATTACAATGGTTAACAGATGTGAGTTTAACAATTCTACAAACAGTCGGGCCGTCAATAAATTAGTTTCATTTCTAAGACAACACTTCTTTATTTTTTTACTCATGATTCTTAGAAGGCTAACAAACCAAAAAAAAGGATCGTTTAAATTTATGCTTTCTAAACCATTAAAGTATTTTTGGGAATCCATACCCTGTCATTATTAGTACTGGTACTAATATCAGATGACTTCGTTATATTAGGTATAACGGGTCTATATATATTGTATGCTAACAGTTTAGCAATAGTCAGCTTATATCTATAGGGTAGGTACACAGTACCATTGTTATAAAAACAGTTGTCAATATATTTATTACAGTCTAAGATATAAAGTTTTTTTAGATCCCACGTTAAGTTATAAATGTGTGTATTTAATGAGTGTATGAACTTTTTTCTGTAATTATTTTTTACATAGGGGAAAAGAACTAAAATTATTTGACCAATGCCCACTCTCTCTATTTCTGACAAGATGTTAATACAGTTTAATATATCTACATGTGTGACATTTGTGCTATTGCCTATAGCTAAAATAAGTGTGGTGTTGAAATCAAATTTGTCACACTTTAACTTGGACAATATTTGAGAAATATGTGATCCCGGCATACAAATATTACATGTGTTCTGAGTAGTATAATTCGAGACCAAGAGACCCAGGTTAGCACCCATTTCATCTGAGTAGATAATAGTTCTTCGGGTCTCACAGTCAGGGGCAGCTGACCTAACCGAAGAGCCTGAGGGGCTGTTGGTGTTGATGACGGGAGTATCCAATTGTGAGGCCACCGGAGAAGCCTGTAAAAGGGGCACAGTCTCCGGGGGCATCACAACCTGTATCAGGGTTGAAGCCACCGCACAAGCAGTGTTGTCAGTGATGGAGTCCTCCGTAACCTGGTTCTCTGTATTTGAACTACAACTACACAAATCCTTATTTTCATTTAGAATTTTGAGAGCTTGAGTATATTCACTCATAGCTTTTTTAGAAACATCATATTTACTGGATATGGACTGCAACTCAGTCTGCAAAGAACATATTTTATCTTGTAATTCTTTAATTACTTTCTTATTACTTTTAATAGTGTCTTCACAAGACATTAATTGTATTTTTAAGTCTAACTTTTGTTGCCTAATTGGAATTTCTTTAACACTATTCTTTTGTTTCTTAATCATATTTTCAGATTTCTTAATAAATTTGTTAATTTTCACATATTTCTTAATTTTATTTGACCCTAATAAAGAATGACATTTATTATTGGAGGTGGGTGTGGTAGTGAGATCTATTGTGGGAACCAAACTATTATTAAAAGAAGAATCCTGGTTGTCCCTGGACTGAACAAGATTGGTTGCAAGCTCATCGTGAAGGGCTGAAGAGTTGCCGAGTACAGCTGCTTGTTTCTCAGCCTGGAGAGATTTGATTTCCTGTTTCGCTTCTGCCAGCTGTCTTTCCATGAAAAAGATGCGCTCAAGGGTGGCTTCATAGGTGTCCCGGCAATGGTCTGTCAAAGCAATGATGTTTTGAAGCTGTGCACATTCTGCAGTAATCTCTTCAGTGTGTCTTTCCATTGCTGTCAGCTGATTCCTGAGCACTGTGTTCCGTTGGATCAAGTGTTGGAACTGCTCTGCTCCATCCTCGTTTTCACTTCTGAGCTTAGCACATTCGTCTTGACTCTTTTTCAACTCCAGGAGTGTGGCCTTGAGCTTGGCATCGAGGTCAATTTTGCGGGTCGGAGCCATTTTAGCTGGAATTCAATTGTTAATTTTAGTTTACCTGCTTGAATATTTAATTTTAATCAATTAATTAACTGGGGACAAGTTAGTAGGTTACTTAAAAAAATCTATGGTAATAGTGAGGTGTTTCACACCTTTACTAGTGTAAATGCAGATTAATTGTTGTTTTGTTTTCTTATTAACAATTTTAAAGGTTATGTTTATGATCATAAATGACTATATTATAGGAAACTGAAGTAGGTAGTTATGATGAAAACACAATATTATTATCTTTAAGTTTGGATTTCACTAATACATTGTATTGTTAAAATAATAAAAAAAAAGAAAGAAATGTGTAGGTATTTAGTCTCAGAATTTGGTCAGCAAATCCACTTACAAGTTAATAAGTGGAAAGTTACTAAGCTGTGACTAGGCTGTTATGTATAGGACAAATCAAGCAGTTTATTGTATTGTTTAACTATAGCAGGTACATATGGCTGTAGAAGGCAGTCGTCAGCTCCACTTCCAAATGGGTAAGTGAAGAGAGACCCCAAAGAAAAAAATAAATAATGCCAAATGACAATGTACTATTGGTGATGTTACTCGTTCAAATCTAGCTTGTTGACGTTAAATTTATAGCGAATCTTGGTAGAAGTATGTATTAGTATGTATTAGTTTCCATATTCTTGAAACGTACGTATTTCTCATATTCATGAACTGAAAAAAAATCATCATAACTCTAATCTAAGTTGATATGTTTCAACAATTCCCTTAAAGTGTAATTAATAACAACAATGCCCTTTAAGTGTGTTAATTTAAGTGTATATATATATTTTTTAAATCGTAACAATATTATGTACATCAAAAAATACATGTCGGAGCCATTACATTAGTTAAATTAACTGTGGTTTATTTTGTTAGTTAATCAATGTTTTAAAAACAGTTTTCAAGACGGTAGACGGTACGCGTCAGAAATGTGACATTTTGATTTACCCTCACTTTGTAATAAAATCAACATGCGATCGATATTACATTATGGCAAGGCAGTCTTGTTTGTGGCGCGGCGCGTTGCAGATGTGTCGCCCGGTTGTTGTGTTGAGTTCTCTGTAGCTATGTAGTCAGTGATTGAATAGTGTTATTGTCGTGTTACTTAGTGCGTTAACGATGTGACTGTGTGTGATGGTGTTGTCAGCGCGATATTGGAGATTTTCGTTGTTGGACAGTTTTGATGGTTAAACTATGTTTGGCTAGTTAGCACGGAAGACCATTCAGTAGAACTAGTGAGTTCTACTGAATGGTGTGAATACAACCAGTGGGTTGAAATGGATTGATCCGTGCGTGGTGGGGCACGATCCTATGCCGTGGGTAGGTTAGGGCATGGACCCTAGTGTGGACGTGACATGTGGACCAAAAGAGAGGTTAGTGCTAGATGATTTCTTAATCCGTTAATATCCGATGAATCCCTGGATGCTTTGGGCTGTAACTTGAAATGGGAGTTGTTTACCCTGTCTATTAAGAGCTGTCCATGTTATTTTGGAAATACCCTCATCCTGACAGTTAATATTTTGATCTGAGTCTAATGCCCACATGAGTTCCCGCGTGAACCTGTTGTTAAAGTACCTGTACTGTTGTGTTTACCGCTCTGGTCATCGATATCTGAGCTCGGCCCCCCTGAACCCATGATTATCTGATAATTCTGATGTTGTGATGATGTGCTCCATTCCGACATCAGAAGTGGGATCTGTTCCTACTTTTGTGGATTGCGATCTGATACTTTTTTGTAATATAAGATCTGTTCCTACTTTTGTGGATTGCGATCCGATACTCTCTTGTAGCCTAGAATCTGTTCCTGCTTTTGTGGATTGCGATCTGATACTCTTTTTGTGGCTTAGGATCTGTTCCTATTTTTGTGGATTGCGATCTGATCCTTTTTTTGTGGTTTATGTTATGATCCTCTTTTGTGGCTTAAGATCTGATCCATACATGTGAAAAAAAAAGTTTTAGTTTTTCGTATGGTATTTTTCAGTTGACATTTAAATTAGAACGGTTATTCGAAGTTTAAATTTTAATGTTCAGTGCGGGTATTATTTCTTTTTTAAGTGATTTTTGTGCGTGTGTATAAAAAAAAGTGTAACCATGAAATTAATGGGGTAAGTCTTTTAATTTTATTTTCCGTTAGATGATAATAGTAAAAGCAGACGCTATAGTAGTTGTAAAATGCTGAGGTATTTATTTTTTAATCAATTGTAGGTGAAATTACAGTTGCTATTAAAATTTTTGTTATTTTGAAATTGAATCGAAATTTTACCTATAAAAATGCAGTTTATGTGATTTGTTAAGAAAAATACCCGAAGGCCATATACCAGTTGAAATAAAGTTGAGTTACATCATGATATTGACGAGTTAAGTTGTGAAGGAAACTCGAGTGGATACCCCAACGGCCGTACTAAAGTCGACCGTACCAGTAGCTATTACGTAGTCGTAGCTCAGTAGAAATCGACTCTCTTGAGGAAACTTAAGAAGTCCATGGGTGCGCGGTGCGCGTATAGCTCTGGCGGAGGTCGTGGTCTGTTGAGACCGTAGTGTGTAGTCAGAGAGTGATGCACACATGCGCGAGATGCGCGTATGAGGCAGTAATTGTTATTATTGGTCGGCTGTGGGAGCCGTGGCGTTGGTGGGTTACTCGAGGAATCTATAAAGTTTGTGAATTAGTTCGAGATAAAGTAAACGTGGTGTATGGTCGAGGGTAGTGATTATGTTTTGAGATTATTGGTTGATAATTGTCACAGTGAACAGTAAACTTGCGTAACGATAGAAAATCACTTTAGCGAGTTGAATTTAAGATTGGTTGGTTAAATCTTGTTATTGTCTATTCGATTGGACCTCGTTGATGGAACTAATGTTGGAAGTTTAAAGTAGCTTTGAAAATAGCGTTGAAGACAGAGGAGATCATTGCGGAAACCGATATGTCTTGAGATCATTAGTTAACAAGCGCACTTATAAGTATGCGCATGACCGTTTGAGGAAAATGCCCGACCATGATGTACCAGTAGACTTAGAGTCTAGTGATGTAGAAGATGTGTTGTCCATTGACCACTATTCAACCAACTAATTGTGGATTTGTTTAATTGATAAGCTCGGTGCACTGACATATCGCTCGATTTAGGTGATAGTGGCGCCGGTTTGTGAGAGATATCGTCACTCGGTGTAGTGGCATGAGTCCTACCGCTCGAATTAGGTGGTAGTGACGACTGTTTATGAGAGATCGTCACTAGAGGTGGCATGAGTCCTTCCGCTCGAATTAGGTGGTTGTGACGACTGTTTATGAGAGATCGTCACTAGAGGTGGCATGAGTCCTTCCGCTCGAATTAGGTGGTTGTGACGACTGTTGTGAGGGATCGTCACTGGAGGTGGCATGAGTTACTATCGCTCGATTTAGGCGATAGTGACGACCGTGATCGATAAGAGTCGATGCAGAGTGACTTACTCCTGGAGCAAGTAGAGTCAATATTATTAAATTTTGCTGTTTGGTTGATAGTGTGTGAATACTGGTCAATGGTTTGTGTTCTGGTAATATTTGATTTGTAATGATCCCTATTATGATGTAAGATTAGTAATTTGAGATTAAACTATTTGGTTTACTGTTAAAATTTGTTTTAAGTAAAGTCCCGTATTTAAGTGAGTTAATCAGGATAGGCCGAGTGGAGATACTCTTGATATTGCAGATGAAATTTGTTCTTTTCAGGACCATCACACAGGGACGTGTGACATGTCAGAATGGCCGTGTCGGAGCCATTACATTAGTTAAATTAACTGTGGTTTATTTTGTTAGTTAATCAATGTTTTAAAAACAGTTTTCAAGACGGTAGACGGTACGCGTCAGAAATGTGACATTTTGAGTTACCCTCACTTTGTAATAAAATCAACATGCGATCGATATGACATTATGGCAAAGTAGTCTTGTTTGTGGCGCGGCGCGTTGCAGATGTGTCGCCCGGTTGTTGTGTTGAGTTCTCTGTAGCTATGTAGTCAGTGATTGAATAGTGTTATTGTCGTGTTACTTAGTGCGTTAACGATGTGACTGTGTGTGATGGTGTTGTCAGCGCGATATTGGAGATCTTCGTTGTTGGACAGTTTTGATGGTTAAACTGTGTTTGGCTAGTTAGCACGGAAGACCATTCAGTAGAACTCACTGGTTGAAATGGATTGATCCGTGCGTGGTGGGGCACGATCCTATGCCGTGGGTAGGTTAGGGCACGGACCCTAGTGTGGACGTGACATGTGGACCAAAAGAGAGGTTAGTGCTAGATGATTTCTTAATCCGTTAATATCCGATGAATCCCTGGATGCTTTGGGCTGTAACTTGAAATGGGAGTTGTTTACCCTGTCTATTAAGAGCTGTCCATGTTATTTTGGAAATACCCTCATCCTGACAGTTAATATTTGAACTGAGTCTAATGCCCACATGAGTTCCCGCGTGAACCTGTTGTTAAAGTACCTGTACTGTTGTGTTTACCGCTCTGGTCATCGATATCTGAGCTCGGCCCCCTGAACCCATGATTATCTGATAATTCTGATGTGCTCCATTCCGACATACATATACTATAGTTACCGAATCGCGGAATGGAGGTTATATTATGCGCTGGTGCTCAAAGATTTAAATCTTTGCTGGTGCTAACATGTATCAGGATTGGGTAAAAAAATCCATAACATACTTGGGAGAGTTATTTTTTAAATTTGCTCAAAATCCTGTAAAACCTAACTTATTCACACAATATTTTTAAATTCTATAGTAAAAACCATTTTTTATTATAAACCGTGGTGGTGGATGGTCGTGATATTCAAAGATCTTGATTATGATATGATCTCTTGACATATGTATGCGGCCTTTGCATCCTAACTTGGTCCTGCAATGCCAGTACTCCGTACACTTTCCACCATGGCGGTAGTAGGCAAAACCGTTGACTAAAGCTAAAGGCTTGCCATCTTTGTTTTTCACCCAGACCACTAAAATTAAACAAAGGATGATTTCCAAAGATCAACCTCCTCTGCAAATTTTTATGTTGTCCTCTGTAAAAATTTTGTGATTGTGTGCACACAACCCAACGCAAATTTTTCCCCACCTAAAGTGGCAGATTTTCTGTATAGAAATTTGCGCTCACATCGACTCCTGTGAGTTAAATGCTCTTAGGCCGGTATTAATAAACCAAGCTCAAGACAGCTGTCAAGTGCGAACTCAGCCGATACGCACTCAAGTTATGTTCACGCACTTAAGATCGTCGCTAATTAATAAACCTATATCAACGGCATATCACTTGAGATCTCAGAACACACACAACTTCAAACTGACAAGCTAAGAATTTTGACATGTCGTGGTGTCAAACCATAGACTTAGTAAAAATAATAGACGCGGCTTAACAATCTGTCTCCAAACAGTATTTATGCGGCCGGTTTCCATCCATATAATTTTTACTGAGTCTGGTCTAACTACTGTTACAAGTCACTCTCATGTCATGGTTGTACTGTCATCAGCAAATACGTGATATTTGTTTATTAATACGACTTCACTCGGCTGATACGCGGAACTCAAGCGTCAACTCAAGTAAGATTTATAAATTAGCACCGCGACTCAAGTGCGCTTTCAAGATCGAGCTATGACTTGAGTGTAATTTATTAATACGGGCCTTTTAGTATAGAACCAACTACTCAAGTATATAACGTGTGAAATGATATCAGTCGACCCCAAAAATATGACGCAATAGAATAGGTAAAACAAAATCATATTATTTCCTTAATAATATTTACTAAGATCCAGTTATTACATAATAATAGCAACTTGCCATACCAGTTTCTAGTTTGATGATTTTTTTACTGTAATAAAAATTAAAATCACAATATGAAGAAAATTACCACTACAACGTGGAGGTTTTTTTGACATAACAATATTTAGGTGATTTCATACACTACCACTAAGGATATGATAAAACATACACATAACTGTGAAACCTAATTATTCACACAAAAATGTTAAATTCTGTAGTAAAAACCATGTTTTATTATAAACCGTGGAGGCGGATGATCGTGACACTCAATCATCTTGATTATGACACGATCATGTGACATAACTATGTGGGCCTTGCATCTGCTTGACCTGCAGCGCCAGTAGTCCTTTCTCTGTCCAGCATGGCCACAATAGTAGGCAAAACCGTTGACTAAAGCTAGAGGCTTCCCATTTCTGTTTTTCGCCCAGACCACTAAAAAAAACAAAATTTAAAATATCCATCCTATTACTGAAGTTTTTTCTAATTATGTAATAGAATTTTTATTCCAAACAAACACTAATTTCTGAAGTGACATGTGAAACGTCACGCGAAATTTTATAAAGTTATGACCTTTAATCAGTCGACCCCATAAATCAGTCTTAAAATAATTAGGTAAAATAGTATATTATAGATTGCAGTTATAACATACTTATACACTCAAAACAATAATTGTTAAAACATTACAAATTGCCATACTCGTATTATGGCCGGTTGACCGGTTGTAATGTTTCTTGTTATTTTTTTTTATTTATATAAGAACTAGATAAGAATCTTCTGCCCTTTTTCTTTCTCTCTGCCTTCTCTTTTGTTCCCGCCAACGGATTCTCTGTTGTGTCTTGTGTTGTTCTTTATATAACTTGTGTAATTCCTTCGTTCGTTCGGATTGGTCTTTTTTGAATCTTTTATGTTTTTCTTGGATCAATTTTAGTTACTCCCGGTAGCGTTTGGTATATTCAACAACTGAAAAAAACTATCATCATCACACTAAGTACAACTAATTGATAAATGTATCAATAATTATTATTAAAATAAGTTGCGGTGGGTTCACGCAAAGGTAGTGTCACACGCTGGCGCTACTAACAGGTATAAGGCAAATAAGGATAGAGTGAAAAACATACTTTGAAATCCACGGACGATATACAAAGTTGAGCGAGAAATGACATAAGCCCCGCCTTTTTACGTGACGTCTGTGCACAATTAATAGTAACAGAGCACCATTCGATACACCGTGTTCTCTTTGTATATCGTCCACGATAAAATTCAATATATATACATAAGAAATGTCAAATTTTAAAGTAATAACCGTTTCTTATTATATAACGTGGAGGTGGATGATCGTGACTCTCGACCAGCTTTATAATGACATGCTCCTTTGACATAAGTATGCGGCATTTACATCTGTACACCTACAGCGCCAGTAGTCGGTAAACTTTCCAACATTGCCACAATAATACGCCTACGCCTACGTCTTTTTAAAGGCCGGCAACACTCCTGCGATACCCCTCGTGTTGTGGTTGTCCATGGGCAGCGGTGATTACTTACCATCAGGTGACCCGCTTGCTCGTTTGCCGCCCTATGTTATAAAAAAAAAAAAAAAATAATAATAGGCAAAACCGTTGACCAAAGCTAGAGGCTTCCCAGCTTTGTTTTTCACCAAGACCACTACAAATAAAATTTTCTACTTTATATGCATCATTTTACTCAAGTATAACGTGTCTATGATGCAGCTAGCCTAATAACAATTCTATTTTACTGTTATACAAATAAACACTATCTTGTCAATCGTTCCGTTTGCTCACTCAGAGATTCTCTTACGCGGTATTTAACTTGTATTTAACCTTTGTAAAGGAAATAAAATTCTACTTAATTCAGCGCCTAGTTTTACTACAGTCCGTAACACAAATATTACCCAGGCTTCAGCGCCATGATTTGGTCCTAGAAGTAGTTTTAATTTTATTATGCTTTTCTAAGGAGCCGAGTTGGCTTCAATCTGAATGACATTTTGCATAGTTTATTAAACTTATTTTTTTAAAGAGTAAAATAACTCTTCAAAAAACCTTGTACTCATTACTTGCAGCTTAAATTAATTTGGAAAAACTGGAATTTTATAAACAATCAACGGAAGATTGTTGAGATCGTATGTTGTAGGATCCACCCATTTACAAGCTTGGGTGGATCCTACAAATTGATTTAATTTGATGCATTTTATATCTTTCACAGGAATTTCTGTCTAATATCAAGCTTTTAGCATTCTATAGTATACCTTACTAACAGCTTTTTACAAGTACTTGTTATCCGTTATAGATTTTGAGTAATCAAAAAATATATGGAAATGTCGTAAACGTAATGACGTCTAAAGGAGCGTTATGACATTTATACGTGTCTGGTCTTATTTTCTTCATGAATTAGTTAACTCTAAATATAGGACAAAGTAACATTAGTAGGTACTTGGTTTATTTAATAAGGTAAGTAGTATAAGGTACTTAATATTACAAACTATTTATTATTATTATATTGGAAACGTGTACAAGGGCTCATTGGAATTTTTATCGTTATTCTCAAGATTTTTAACACTAGTTGAAGCTTCTACGTTAACTATATTTTCTGCTTGTATTTTGTTCTTCTCTTCAGCTAGTTTTTGTCTATACTTTTTTGAGTTTTCCCTCCATTTTTCTCTCTTTAACCTTTGTTCTCTTGCATTCATCTCGTTTATGCTTAATATATTCTTATTTTCTTTTCTTTTTAAATAGTCTGCTCTATTTTTCTGCTTCTTTTTTTCATTTAAGTCAGGGTCACTTTTTATTAAAAGGTTTTGGCGTCTTTTGGCTAGTCTTTGCTGTTTCAAAATTTCTTCCTTTGTCTTCTTCCCTCTAGGCATTTTATCCTAAAAGCAAGCAAAATATTTCGCGTTTATTAGCTGTTGCCCGCGTGTAAAATAATAGCCTATATCAAGCAACAAATCGCGTCCATCCGTCATTGTTTTAACGAGAAAGAAGGACAAGCCAACACACTTTAACATTAAAAACATAAGTAAAGCTATTCCAAATTTCATTAAAATCGTTAGACCCGTTTTGGAGAACGCAAGTACAAATAAACTTAATATAAAACTAAATAACCAGAGAAGTAGAGTTATTCAAAATTTCACCAAATCGTTAGAGCCGTTTTCGAGAACGTACAAATATACTTCCTTACTAAACATTTAAAAAACCTTAGTTTGTACCATTAAATATATTAATAAATAACTTTAATATCTTTTTTACATTTTGTCTGTCTATATGTAAGTATGTTTTTTCACTTATCACGCAAAAACTATACTTATGGCAGATTTTTATGATATTTGGGTTGTTTACAGTGACCAAACTTTGAACTCATTTATTTTCTTAAATATTAATTATTATATATTATCATCAAAAAAATAAATGAGACATTCATCTATTTAAAGTGTTTTTTTTTATTATTTTCTCTTTCTTATAGTTTTTTTTTTTGTTATTATGTTTTGCCAAGGAGACCGCTTGGCTTCAAACCTCTGAATGACGTTTTGCGTAGTTTTTTTAGTTTATTTTTTGAAAGACTAATAAAACACAAGTAAGACTTTCTTACCTTGATAATATAAACCAATCCACATAATATGCAATAAAAATTAATTTAGAAAAATGAAAACTTCATATGAAAATCGACGGTAGATTGGTGAGAATGAATTTTGTAGGATCCACCCGCTTACGTCTTTCGATTTCTCTAACTTATCCTCTCTCTCACACACAGCGAGACAAAGCAGGACAGATTGCAATAATGAAACCACGCAGCTGTTCAAATCAAAACGAATTATCGAGGGACGTCACACGCACCTACTGATTCTGGTGTCGTAATTCAAAATAATTTTAATAAGGACTTACCAAAAGCACCATCGATTCAGTATTATTAAATTTGACAACAAAACAACTAGGAACGTTTAAATATTGACTTACGTTTTATTACTACTTAATCATAAAGTACTTAATAACCTCAAAACTTAATAATTTTATCATTACACACAACTCAACAGTGACATATACACAACACGTATTTATAATTGTTACAGTGATACTTTCAACTACCATTGTCGCAGGGAGAAAGTAACATTAGGATAGGATTCGCACGCGATATGCACTGGCGACGCTCGTGACTTAAGCGAGCACAAGAATAAACAAGATGGCGACGAGCATGGAGCGAGCGATGTCAAAGTAAGTTCATTGACATCGCACGCGTTATCTAACATTCCCGAGTTGTAAATTAAATCACCACATTACAAAATTTCAACAAGGAACAATAATCTTATATCGGATGGATATTGGATAGGTATACGAGTATTATTTTATTTATCAAAAATAAATCTAAAATTAATTTATTCAGACAACAATGAAACTTTGTTCATATTTCTTGTATTTAATTTATTAACATAAATTGTAAATAAATAACCTATGAGGTCAGTAGGTTTAAGACCGTGTTTGAAGTACAGTTTAATTTTGAACTAGCATCGCTTCCGTAGAAAAATTACTGGACGATATAGAAAAATTACTGGACGATATGCTATGTTCCAGCCGCATTCATTTTGGTGTGATCAATCATACAACAAATTGTTAGATTTCGATATATCCTACTTGATGGATTTTGATAAATACTAACTATAATAATTTAGTGATATATTAAAAGTTCGTCAGTTGACGCATAAATTGTCTCATTGCATTAAATACTATTTAATTCAAACTAATATTATTTTAATAACTAAAATTATTATGTAATGATAATTATAAAGATATATTGATTTTAACTAAACATTTTTTTGTAAAATGTAACTTCTTGTATTTTGTATCGATTTTTATAATGTACCGGTGGGGATGAATACAAAACAACTGTCATCTATGATTTTTGAATTCATTCCTACCGCAACTGCCATACTGTGCGTATCAATAAAACATATCAAGATTCAACTCTGTGTTTTTGTAAAACCTCTGTGCACCTTGTTCTACCTGAAGCTATTAAAATAAACAACCATTATTTAATTTTTCTTTACCATAAGATTGGCAATTAATGGGTTCCGTTTTAAAAAGGTTTCAACCACCCGTACCCGGCAATTCTATGCGAAGTATCAAAATTATTTTTGATGTTGTTTCTTTCACAGTACAGAAACGCTTGTTGTCTTATGAATTTTGATGTAATGGTTTCTAATTTTCTTGAAAATTCGTTGATAATTGAAACGAGTTCCCTTTCCTGGGAATCCGTGACGACAAGCTTTTTCTCATAGTTTTTCTTTGTGATCCAGATTTCAGATGATTCCTTAATGTCCAGCGTGGGATTTTGTACAAGCGTGCCGCGGCGTACGATGACAATTTCCGTGATTGCACTGCCTCCATTGCGACTTTCAGATCATTTTCGGTCCATGACTGTCCTCTCTTTTTAATTTGGTTTTGTGAAGTTCTTTTAATCTATGACAAAGATTATGCTTAGCTTATAATTTTTTTTAAAGAAAGACTAACAGATACGATTTTAGTCTTAAATGTATAAATAGAATAATTAGCAAAGGAGCCACATAGGTCCTCACAGATAAAAGCAAAATACCAAAACGAGAGTTGAATACTACGAAGTACTATGAAATATTTATCATCTTCTAAGTATTTATTTAACTAGCTTGTCAGCGACCGTTATTTAGAATTGTTAATAAAAATAATATCTCAAGTTTTAAGTAGCGTATCAAGATGGAACCTGCGCTATATTTTAAGTGATGTATACAATATTTTAAGTTATGCATACAAACATATAAACAGACAGGAAGACTGACAAAAATTCTAAAAAAAAAAACGTTTTGGCTTCTACTGGGCCTATAAAGACCCCCACAGAATATTTTTCTTAATTATCTCCGATGACGGACACAGAGCGTTGAAGTTTTTTTTATGTAAGTATAATATTTATATAGATATTATTTATATGGACACATCCCCTGGAGGATCGCAGTGGAAAAGCAAGTGCTTTTCGATCCCCTGGGGATTGAAATGGGATTCTAGTGGAACATACCTGAAATTACTTTTAGATCTTACCTTGTCATTGTGTTTAGGCATTATCTTTGTTTTCCTAAGATCAGAAAGTATCAATTCTTCATCAGATGATGATTGTTCTTCTGACATAGAGTCTAATGTCATATCGTGTTGAATCAGGTTAACCATATGAAAGGCGTCTTTTAAGTTCTCGGGTTTTCATGATAATAATCTTGCATCTAAAACAAATAAATAGAGATATCAATACATATCTATAATAAAACTAAAATATACGTTTGTGTGTATATGCTATGAGCATCATCGAAAAATATTTAAAATATTTTAATGAAATAGATAAACCGCGTAATGCTACGAACATTACAGATATTTGCATAGAGATAAATAAAAACTAGACAGTCAAATATAGTTTTTAATTACACTTATTTCTAGGGGTACAAACTTATTTTTTAACATAGTTGTAGCAATATAAAATATTACGAAAGTATAACTTATAAAACAAAAAAAAAAAACACGATGATCTGATGATAAAAAAAAACTGGTTCTTTTTTATCGATATTAGCTTCATCCTAATTAAAAAAAGAAACACACTTAAATTATTATTTTTAATATTACACACAAATATATTTTATTTTAAATACTTACATTAGTAAATTGTTCACATTGACCTGACCTGACCATACACAATCCACCACCAGCCAGAATACGTATAAAACAATACAAGCATATAAAAAAACAGTATAATCTAGGATATTGTAGATAACTGTACCAAATGAGTACAAGCTAGTCACATCACGATCTACATATATTTTCCGATATAGAGATAGGTAGTTTATCGACACATTAAATAGTGAAAAAAACTAAGAAACCTAAATTCTAATATTAAACTTATTAAAAAATAAACATAAAACTGATTAATTACATTAAACAAAAAAATGAGCCTAAATCGTTGCCGTCAGGTTGCCCAAGAGACCGGCGAAACTTAATTGTTGGCCAAAGTATTCTCCAGCCCTAGTGTCCCCAGAGACACCGACGAGGCGTGCAGATATTTATTGTATTTACCGCTTCGAAATCAAATAAGAAAACCTCATACGTCTAATGGCACACGAAGTGATGCCAACGAGAACAACTAGATACAGTCTGCCGCCTCGCAGTCAACCAAGAAGAATCTCATATGTCTCAGAACATCATTCGGACGCAACACTACACGCAATGATGCCAACGCGAACAACGGGCAACTTCTCACCAACGCTCTCCTCCGTCGTACAACCTGTCCTCCTAAATTCCTATATTGGCTATAGGCTGCATAGTCGGTCGATTGTGGTCGGCCGGTTGCGGCTAGTCGACCATCCTCTCCCATCCCAGAGCGTGTCACTCCTTACAAATCTGTGCCCCCTGGTAAAAATTCAATTCGATTCAATTTGTCTACCGAATTAATTGAATTAAATTGAATTTTGTATTCGGCTTGTCCATTCCTGCCTCTGAGCTGGCTGGGTGTGGCACCTATGTTCATGTTCATGTTCATGATGTAGATGTTTGGCATCTGCACCCCAAGGTCCCAGTGTCTCTACGGTAAAAGGCGCAAATATATACGGCTCCCAGAGCCACATATTTTCAAAATCATTGCATACTTTAGTCTTATTAACTACCAAAGAGCAATGCCCATTTAGTATGGGCGAGTGGCGTCATTTCTTTTATTAGCCGTCCACTTACCAAACCTTATTTTTATGGAAGATATTCATGTGCTGAACAAAGTATGGCAACTATACCTCTACACGCAGTACAAACTGAGATATAAAAGTCTGAAAAGTCAGAATTCTAGTACTGTGAACTGGTGACTGAGCATGAGGGGGCTATGTTTCCGTCTTTTCTTTATATTATTTACTGTCATCAATGTCTTCCATAAAAACAAGGTTTGGTAAGTGGACGCTCATTTTCAAAATGGCACCAATTTCCGGCATTGCCCTTTTTTTTGAGATGTAGTAAAAATGCCTCTAACCCGAATTACCCGATTGACATCTGTCAAAAATTTAATATTTTGTGGCTATCCAGACACAAAATATTTAATTTTATATACAATCATACTGATATGTAGGGACTCTATCTTGTCGTGTATAAAAAATAAAAAAAAATAAAAAGGTGTATTGTTGTTGGGTGTGTGCAGGGGTCCCCAACTATTTGAAGCGAAGACGGGCAATATCCCTGCGCAGTGCGATTATACACGAACAATTACTTTAGAGAGAGCCGGATGTAGTGCTCAGGATAGAGCCTCGTACTTTTGAAGTACAAGGACCTCTTGTCTAGTAAGCCTTAGGTCCTGGGAGTCATGGGCAGGGTGATATCATTAATACAATATGGTTGGGATAGAATATAGCATTTTATTCCATAAACACACTAGCCGCTGAGGGCGGGCACATGTTATACTAATACCAAAATCTGATAAGTCTTTGCCGCAATTAAAAGTTAAAATTAACATAAACCAAATATAAGGTACCTGGCCAGGTCCGTACACAAACGTCTGTGCGCACTTATAACGTTGTCCCGTTCACCATTATGATCCGTTGGGTTCGGGCACTGGTGCTGGTCGCGTCGTCAAAGCGGCACGGCGCTCCTGCAACGCTCCGTTGCATGCGAGATAGTAGACGCTGGCTGGACCTTCCGAGGTTTGCGCTGAGCCACTACAGGGACATCGGATCGGAGGCGGCGATGCGGCCTTTGGAAATAAGGTTAGGATCCGTGTGTTGCGCCTTGGGGTCGCCGACGACGGGGCCTGCGCCGTGGCATGCGGTCCACGGTCCGGGGAAACCGCACCCTCTGGCGATGGGGGGACACTCCAGGAAGCGTCAATTCATATGGCCGGGCGGGCACGTGGATTTCAACAGCTCATGTTCCCGACAACTTCGTGGCGGCGAATATCCCCTGTGTCCTTGCGCGTATCGCGGATTTTAAAGCTAAAGGTTAAACTATAGTCCCATGACGGGAAGCCGAGGGCGGCGAAAGTGAAAAAAACCCCAAAAAATTAATAATTGCTCAAGCCATGTTACATGTCGTGGCGGCCTTCCAGGGAGAGAGAGAATCGACTCCACTCGATTTGACATTCCATTTTGTCGCGCTCCGTTTCGCTTAATTCGAACGCACATCAAACCAACTTTTAAATATTCTTTAAAAGAACTAATGTTTAAATAAGGTATTTATTCGTTGAATATTATAATAATCTAAGTCGACGATATTAAAGGAGAATAATTAAAATTCTACAACAATCCTACCATGATTTCTTATTTTTTTATGATAAGAAAGGTTTGTTAGGACCCAAGACGGAACGTGTGTCACCAGCTGTCAATGTCAGACGTCCAACTCTGTAGATCTTGTTGACAGTCTAATTTAATCATGGAATGTTTTGTTATGAATGTTTAGTTTTCAATATAATTCCGTAAGTACACAAAATCGCGTCGAGTTATTGCTACCAATGGTTTCGGCGTGACTCAAAGAACGTTTTGATGTGCGGGTCTCCCTGTTTTCTTAATAAGTATTGTAAAAACAACATATAAAGTTTGTGTACCGGTGTGTCACCTTCCCATTCAATTTGTCTGGAAACTAATGGATTTGAATGCCTGCTATTGTGGTGCGTCGAGAGCCTATCATGCAGGTAATACGCCACAGGAATAATATCCCAATATATCAACTATTTCACCTAAAATGTGACATGCAAGGTTAACCAGTTAGAAGTTCAAAATAATTCTGTAGTTATCACTACAATACCCCCCTTTTCGGCAAAGAGGTTAAGTCGTACTTAGCCGAAACAGCCGGGGTAACCGGAGAAAACATTCACCTATCCTACGGCAATATATTTCTAAATATAAAACTATCAGCTATATATGAAACTAACTCATGCTATTTCATATATTAAACTAAAATGTATGTTCTAGAGTTCTAAAACTAACTCAATTTATGTTGAGTGTCAGGAATACAGCGTCTGGCCAGACCGCTGCAATTCCCTTGCATTAAAAAAAATCATACTTGGATTTCTAATGAGATAATCGCAAGTAGCATACTAATAATAAAGAATTATCTAAAGTAATATAGTTCTTACTTATGTATAATAAGAAAAACTCTTTGAAATTTAATTAAAATATAGTAATCTAGCGTTCCTACATAATTTACTAGTTAGTAATTAAATTGTAAACCTAATAAAGTCTTTAAACTAATGGAGAGCTTTCACATAAATTGAAGTTTAAAATGTATAGCCGTTGGGCTGACATTGTATAAGGGAAAAAACTTATTTTCCTTTTTTTCTAAAAAATTAAGGAGTATTAATCCATATCCTTATATTTACTCTGGCGCCTAGAGTGTGTAGTTACAAAAGAAATTGGTTTTCATGAAAACGCTTGACAAAAAAATTTCACATGTGAGTCATGTCATATGTGAAAAATGAGGCCTCTAATTGGTTATACCAATCCAAAATAACAAAGTTCAAGATAAGAAAGTTGCTAGCTAGGGGACACACCTTGTGAGACTTTTATTATGTCCTTGACATGATATTTTCCAACTTTACCGGTTTCTATCTCCTGAAGGTCGTAAACAACATCCGAATGCTTCCTGACAACTTTACATCACAAAGCGCGGTGCTAGTTTAGCGGAGAAGAAGTGAGCTGAACGACTGGTCATTTGAAGGTATTAACGAATTTGGAATGCCGCCTCTTTTTGGCAACATGCCATCCGTCATTATCTCCCGACCTTTAGCTAACAAAAATGGTGTGTGCCCGGTGGCAACATTAATAATGCTATTCAAAGATAGCTACCACTAAGTAAGTCAGAAAAACATTTCAGTACTTTATTTTCTGAAGTGTTTCGACTACGCCTAAAATCATCAATTCTAAGGAAAAAATCTGTGACGTCTGAGTCACCAGAAAATTTTAAATTCCACGACCTCAAATGGTCCTCCTTTAATATATGAATAACGCGTTCATCATCTTCCCTAGTTTCCGTAACATAGGTAGTCCTACCCATTGAGTTGGCTTGACGTACTAAACCGGGAGCTCCTAGTTGAGACAATGTGGGTTGTAACGCTTTAAGTGTGGAAGGGCCGGGTGGGTGGGTGTCAATTGCACCTCCCCGTGGTCGTGTATTAACAAATGAGGAAGTAGTAGTGGTAGGTGGTTTGTTTGCCTCCCCACTTACTTCGTGATATTGCTCTTCCCTTTCGCCGTCCGACATGTTGACAAAAATGTGAGGTTATATGTGTCAGGGTATGTAATAGGTTATAATAATTGATAAATTTCTAAATAGATACAGGTTACTCCCTGTCAATAAAAATAAATTAGCTCTCAAATTGAGATTAAATAGGAATTATGGCTGAGCGCTATGCTTTTTATTCATAGCGAAGCCCAAATAAAATATTAATTATTATATTATTAATTATAATATTATTTAGTAATATTATAATAATTACTATGAATTGTATTAAATGTATGCTTACAACCCTGTCGCATATAAACCTAACATACACTAAGTATAATAACTTTACAGTCAATGATATCACCAAAATTTCAAGATAACAAGTGAGCGAGTTTAAAAAATTTAAAAACTATTTTTTAGAAAAAACTGCCACTCTCACAGGACTCAAAGGCTCAAAAATATATTAGTTCGGGCGCCATTGTCGTGTATAAAAAATAAAAAAAATAAAAAAGTGTATTGTTGGTGCGTGTACGCAGGGGTCCCCAACTATTTGAAGCGAAGACGGGCAATATCCCTGCGCAGTGCGATTATACACGAACAATTACTTTAGAGAGAGCCGGATGTAGTGCTCAGGATAGAGCCTCGTACTTTTGAAGTACAAGGACCTCTTGTCTAGTAAGCCTTAGGTCCTGGGAGTCATGGGCAGGGTGATATCATTAATACAATATGGTTGGGATAGAATATAGCATTTTATTCCATAAACACACTAGCCGCTGAGGGCGGGCACATGTTATACTAATACCAAAATCTGATAAGTCTTTGCCGCAATTAAAAGTTAAAATTAACATAAACCAAATATAAGGTACCTGGCCAGGTCCGTACACAAACGTCTGTGCGCACTTATAACGTTGTCCCGTTCACCATTATGATCCGTTGGGTTCGGGCACTGGTGCTGGTCGCGTCGTCAAAGCGGCACGGCGCTCCTGCAACGCTCCGTTGCATGCGAGATAGTAGACGCTGGCTGGACCTTCCGAGGTTTGCGCTGAGCCACTACAGGGACATCGGATCGGAGGCGGCGATGCGGCCTTTGGAAATAAGGTTAGGATCCGTGTGTTGCGCCTTGGGGTCGCCGACGACGGGGCCTGCGCCGTGGCATGCGGTCCACGGTCCGGGGAAACCGCACCCTCTGGCGATGGGGGGACACTCCAGGAAGCGTCAATTCATATGGCCGGGCGGGCACGTGGATTTCAACAGCTCATGTTCCCGACAACTTCGTGGCGGCGAATATCCCCTGTGTCCTTGCGCGTATCGCGGATTTTAAAGCTAAAGGTTAAACTATAGTCCCATGACGGGAAGCCGAGGGCGGCGAAAGTGAAAAAACCCCAAAAAATTAATAATTGCTCAAGCCATGTTACATGTCGTGGCGGCCTTCCAGGGAGAGAGCGAATCGACTCCACTCGATTTGACATTCCATTTTGTCGCGCTCCGTTTCGCTTAATTCGAACGCACATCAAACCAACTTTTAAATATTCTTTAAAAGAACTAATGTTTAAATAAGGTATTTATTCGTTGAATATTATAATAATCTAAGTCGACGATATTAAAGGAGAATAATTAAAATTCTACAACAATCCTACCATGATTTCTTATTTTTTTATGATAAGAAAGGTTTGTTAGGACCCAAGACGGAACGTGTGTCACCAGCTGTCAATGTCAGACGTCCAACTCTGTAGATCTTGTTGACAGTCTAATTTAATCATGGAATGTTTTGTTATGAATGTTTAGTTTTCAATATAATTCCGTAAGTACACAAAATCGCGTCGAGTTATTGCTACCAATGGTTTCGGCGTGACTCAAAGAACGTTTTGATGTGCGGGTCTCCCTGTTTTCTTAATAAGTATTGTAAAAACAACATATGAAGTTTGTGTACCGGTGTGTCACCTTCCCATTCAATTTGTCTGGAAACTAATGGATTTGAATGCCTGCTATTGTGGTGCGTCGAGAGCCTATCATGCAGGTAATACGCCACAGGAATAATATCCCAATATATCAACTATTTCACCTAAAATGTGACATGCAAGGTTAACCAGTTAGAAGTTCAAAATAATTCTGTAGTTATCACTACAATACCCCCCTTTTCGGCAAAGAGGTTAAGTCGTACTTAGCCGAAACAGCCGGGGTAACCGGAGAAAACATTCACCTATCCTACGGCAATATATTTCTAAATATAAAACTATCAGCTATATATGAAACTAACTCATGCTATTTCATATATTAAACTAAAATGTATGTTCTAGAGTTCTAAAACTAACTCAATTTATGTTGAGTGTCAGGAATACAGCGTCTGGCCAGACCGCTGCAATTCCCTTGCATTAAAAAAAATCATACTTGGATTTCTAATGAGATAATCGCAAGTAGCATACTAATAATAAAGAATTATCTAAAGTAATATAGTTCTTACTTATGTATAATAAGAAAAACTCTTTGAAATTTAATTAAAATATAGTAATCTAGCGTTCCTACATAATTTACTAGTTAGTAATTAAATTGTAAACCTAATAAAGTCTTTAAACTAATGGAGAGCTTTCACATAAATTGAAGTTTAAAATGTATAGCCGTTGGGCTGACATTGTGTAAGGGAAAAAACTTATTTTCCTTTTTTTCTCAAAAATTAAGGAGTATTAATCCATATCCTTATATTTACTCTGGCGCCTAGAGTGTGTAGTTACAAAAGAAATTGGTTTTCATGAAAACGCTTGACAAAAAAATTTCACATGTGAGTCATGTCATATGTGAAAAATGAGGCCTCTAATTGGTTATACCAATCCAAAATAACAAAGTTCAAGATAAGAAAGTTGCTAGCTAGGGGACACACCTTGTGAGACTTTTATTATGTCCTTGACATGATATTTTCCAACTTTACCGGTTTCTATCTCCTGAAGGTCGTAAACAACATCCGAATGCTTCCTGACAACTTTACATCACAAAGCGCGGTGCTAGTTTAGCGGAGAAGAAGTGAGCTGAACGACTGGTCATTTGAAGGTATTAACGAATTTGGACTGCCGCCTCTTTTTGGCAACTTATGCCATCCGTCATTATCTCCCGACCTTTAGCTAACAAAAATGGTGTGTGCCCGGTGGCAACATTAATAATGCTATTCAAAGATAGCTACCACTAAGTAAGTCAGAAAAACATTTCAGTACTTTATTTTCTGAAGTGTTTCGACTACGCCTAAAATCATCAATTCTAAGGAAAAAATCTGTGACGTCTGAGTCACCAGAAAATTTTAAATTCCACGACCTCAAATGGTCCTCCTTTAATATATGAATAACGCGGTCATCATCTTCCCTAGTTTCCGTAACATAGGTAGTCCTACCCATTGAGTTGGCTTGACGTACTAAACCGGGAGCTCCTAGTTGAGACAATGTGGTTTGTAACGCTTTAAGTGTGGAAGGGCCGGGTGGGTGGGTGTCAATTGCACCTCCCCGTGGTCGTGTATTAACAAATGAGGAAGTAGTAGTGGTAGGTGGTTTGTTTGCCTCCCCACTTACTTCGTGATATTGCTCTTCCCTTTCGCCGTCCGACATGTTGACAAAAATGTGAGGTTATATGTGTCAGGGTATGTAATAGGTTATAATAATTGATAAATTTCTAAATAGATACAGGTTACTCCCTGTCAATAAAAATAAATTAGCTCTCAAATTGAGATTAAATAGGAATTATGGCTGAGCGCTATGCTTTTTATTCATAGCGAAGCCCAAATAAAATATTAATTATTATATTATTAATTATAATATTATTTAGTAATATTATAATAATTACTATGAATTGTATTAAATGTATGCTTACAACCCTGTCGCATATAAACCTAACATACACTAAGTATAATAACTTTACAGTCAATGATATCACCAAAATTTCAAAATAACAAGTGAGCGAGTTTAAAAAAATTTAAAAACTATTTTTTAGAAAAAACTGCCACTCTCACAGGACTCAAAGGCTCAAAAATATATTAGTTCGGGCGCCATTGTCGTGTATAAAAAATAAAAAAAAAAATAAAAAAGTGTATTGTTGTGCATGTGTGCGCAGGGGTCCCCAACTATTTGAAGCGAAGACGGGCAATATCCCTGCGCAGTGCGATTATACACGAACAATTACTTTAGAGAGAGCCGGATGTAGTGCTCAGGATAGAGCCTCGTACTTTTGAAGTACAAGGACCTCTTGTCTAGTAAGCCTTAGGTCCTGGGAGTCATGGGCAGGGTGATATCATTAATACAATATGGTTGGGATAGAATATAGCATTTTATTCCATAAACACACTAGCCGCTGAGGGCGGGCACATGTTATACTAATACCAAAATCTGATAAGTCTTTGCCGCAATTAAAAGTTAAAATTAACATAAACCAAATATAAGGTACCTGGCCAGGTCCGTACACAAACGTCTGTGCGCACTTATAACGTTGTCCCGTTCACCATTATGATCCGTTGGGTTCGGGCACTGGTGCTGGTCGCGTCGTCAAAGCGGCACGGCGCTCCTGCAACGCTCCGTTGCATGCGAGATAGTAGACGCTGGCTGGACCTTCCGAGGTTTGCGCTGAGCCACTACAGGGACATCGGATCGGAGGCGGCGATGCGGCCTTTGGAAATAAGGTTAGGATCCGTGTGTTGCGCCTTGGGGTCGCCGACGACGGGGCCTGCGCCGTGGCATGCGGTCCACGGTCCGGGGAAACCGCACCCTCTGGCGATGGGGGGACACTCCAGGAAGCGTCAATTCATATGGCCGGGCGGGCACGTGGATTTCAACAGCTCATGTTCCCGACAACTTCGTGGCGGCGAATATCCCCTGTGTCCTTGCGCGTATCGCGGATTTTAAAGCTAAAGGTTAAACTATAGTCCCATGACGGGAAGCCGAGGGCGGCGAAAGTGAAAAAAACCCCAAAAAATTAATAATTGCTCAAGCCATGTTACATGTCGTGGCGGCCTTCCAGGGAGAGCGAATCGACTCCACTCGATTTGACATTCCATTTTGTCGCGCTCCGTTTCGCTTAATTCGAACGCACATCAAACCAACTTTTAAATATTCTTTAAAAGAACTAATGTTTAAATAAGGTATTTATTCGTTGAATATGTCGTGTATAAAAAATAAAAAAAAATAAAAATGGGGTGTTGGGCGGTGTGCGCAGGGGTCCCCAACTATTTGAAGCGAAGACGGGCAATATCCCTGCGCAGTGCGATTATACACGAACAATTACTTTAGAGAGAGCCGGATGTAGTGCTCAGGATAGAGCCTCGTACTTTTGAAGTACAAGGACCTCTTGTCTAGTAAGCCTTAGGTCCTGGGAGTCATGGGCAGGGTGATATCATTAATACAATATGGTTGGGATTGAATATAGCATTTTATTCCATAAACACACTAGCCGCTGAGGGCGGGCACATGTTATACTAATACCAAAATCTGATAAGTCTTTGCCGCAATTAAGAGTTAAAATTAACATAAACCAAATATAAGGTACCTGGCCAGGTCCGTACACAAAACGTCTGTGCGCACTTAGAACGTTGTCCCGTTCACCATTACGATCCGTTGGGTTCGAGCACTGGTGCTGGTCGCGTCATCAAAGAGGCACGGCGCTCCTGCGACGCTCCGTTGTATGCGAGATAGTAGACGCTGGCTGGACCTTCCGAGATTTGCGCTGAGCCACTACAGGGACATCGGATCGGAGGCGGCGATGCGGCCTTTGGAAATAAGGTTAGGATCCGTGTGTTGCACCTTGGGGTCGCCGACGACGGGGCCTGCGCCGTGGCATGCGGTCCACGGTCCGGGGAAACCGCACCCTCTGGCGATGGGAGGACACTCCAGGAAGCGTCGATTCATATGGCCGGACAGGCACGTGGACCTCAACAGCTCATGTTCCCGACGACTTCGTGGCGGCGAATATCCCCTGTGTCCTTGCGCGTATCGCGGATTTTAAAGCTAAAGGTTAAACTATAGTCCCATGACGGGAAGCCGAGGGCGGCGAAAGTGAAAAAACACCAAAAATTTAATGATTTTGCTCAAGCCATGTTAGTCGTGGCGACTACCCAGGAAGAGCCCGAATCGACTCGACTCGATTTGACATTCATCTTGTCGCGCTCCGTTTCGCTTAATTCGAACGCATGTCAAACCAACTTTTAATATTCTTTAAAAGAACTAATGTTTAAATAAGGTATTTATTCGTTGAATATTATAATAATCTAAGTCGACGATATTAAAGGAGAATAATTAAAATTCTACAACAATCCTACCATGATTTCTTATTTTTTTATGATAAGAAAGGTTTGTTAGGACCCTGAGACGGAACGTGTGTCACCAGCTGTCAATGTCAGACGTCCAACTCTGCAGATTTTGTTGACAGTCTAATTTAATCATAGAATGTTTTGTTATGAATGTTTAGTTTTTGATATAATTCCGTAAGTACACAAAATCGCGTCGAGTTATTGCTACCAATGGTTTCGGCGTGACTCAAAGAACGTTTTGATGTGCGGGTCTCCCTGTTTTCTTAATAAGTATTGTAAAAACAACATATGAAATTTGTGTACTGGTGTGTCACTTTCCCATTCAATTTGTCTGGAGACTAATGGATTTGAATGCCTGCTATTGTAGTGAGTCGAGAGCCTATCATGCAGGTAATACGCCATAGGAATAGTATCCCAATATATCAACTATTTCACCTAAAATATGACATGCAAAGTTGACCAGTTAGAAGTTCAAAATAATTCTGTAGTTATCACTACATCTTTAAAAGAACTAACGTTTAAATAAGGTATTTATTCGTTGAATATTATAATAATCTAAGTCGACGATATTAAAGGAGAATAATTAAAATTCTACAACAATCCTACCATGATTTCTTATTTTTTTATGATAAGAAAGGTTTGTTAGGACCCAAGACGGAACGTGTGTCACCAGCTGTCAATGTCAGACGTCCAACTCTGTAGATCTTGTTGACAGTCTAATTTAATCATGGAATGTTTTGTTATGAATGTTTAGTTTTCAATATAATTCCGTAAGTACACAAAATCGCGTCGAGTTATTGCTACCAATGGTTTCGGCGTGACTCAAAGAACGTTTTGATGTGCGGGTCTCCCTGTTTTCTTAATAAGTATTGTAAAAACAGCATATGAAATTTGTGTACCGGTGTGTCACTTTCCAATTCAATTTGTCTGGAAACTAATGGATTTGAATGCCTGCTATTGTGGTGCGTCGAGAGCCTATCATGCAGGTAATACGCCACAGGAATAATATCCCAATAGATCAACTATTTCACCTAAAATGTGACATGCAAGGTTAACCAGTTAGAAGTTCAAAATAATTCTGTAGTTATCACTACAATCTTGAATGGTAAAATTTGTGCGTGGGTGGTTATGCTCCATTGACCATTTGATGATAATTCGCAGGTCGGGGCCTGCTAAGGTTGTGGTGAACTTGGCTTTGCACTGCCATTTGGTGCATTTCCAACCTAATGTGGAATATGTCTTGTGACTGTAGTAATATGTAAACCCATCTATAACAGCCAATTCTTATCTTTGTCATCCTCGCCTTTGACGTATATTACTGTAAAAACTAAAACAACAAATGCAATTTAATGTCTGACGGTATACGCACATGGACACTATTAATAAATTATAAACAGCATACTGAATATTTCAACGGGTCACTCACGTGCTGCACTATTTTGTATGTCTTTATCTCACTTGAATTTTAATGACATAATTATATAAGAAAGATAATTAATATAATTTCAAATAATTTATTGAAAAATTATACATATATAAATAAGATATCCGTGGAGAGATCTTAACATGGGATAAGTCCGCCATTGTGCAATGTGCATTTACCATTTTATTTTAAGCCATTGTTATGTATTTTTTACTTGTACAATATAGATATTACAAACAAACAATATATAACCTTCTATCAGGACATTATACATTAAACGAAGCTACGACGACTACGAAGCTACAAAGTTGGCGACGACGACTGGCATGGCGTGAGCTTGCGCGGGACCGCGGACGCTGCGCTGGTGTGCTCTCGTGATGGAGGCCAAGACTCACTTTGGGACACTGAGCCCGGATAGTATGTAAGTAAATGTAGCTATTGTAAGCTGTTAAATCGTTTGACCAATATTCCTCCGGTAACATAGTACTCACAAGGCGAGTGAGTGTGGTAAGTATTTCTCCTAATCATTGTTCGTTGGTAAGAATCGACGGTGTTGGTGGTGGCAAACCGCGCCTTGCAGATCTTACATTTCATACAACGCCATACCACGGTCTTCTGAGTACGGTTCTCGCAATAGAATAGGTATCCATCCAATATTGCAATCTCTTTACCGCGTTCATTTCTAACGAACTCCACTGAAAAAAAGTTTCATTTTATATCTAGTTTAATTTTTTACGGCAAAATGTGTGTTTAGTTCAAATATTGTGTAGTCTATTCAAGATCAAAAATAAAAATGCTTATATTTTTTTGTTATAAGTATATTAGGTCAAGTATTTTTTATTTATTTATTTATTGGCACACAAAACAGTTTTACAACATAACATGGCAATATATACATTACAAAGTTTCAATAACAAGTCGGAAAACCAAGAAATTAGTGCGCACAGCATGCTTAGATAGACAAGAAACAACAAAATATATATTTTTCCAATGTAAGTAGACAGTAGGTATTGTCTGAATATCCTAATTAATAATATAATATATTGTTAGAGTTTACGAATATGAAAAGACATTTACACGGCTATCAGACATTCATATGCTTATACTAAAATGAACCGCCCCAGAATGTCGGATGATCTAGACTCGACAGATAGAGATTGGAGAGCTAATGCACTGAACAGCCAGGAATGGCGAACTAGAGAGAACGCCTTTTCCCAGCAGTGGGACGGTGGGACACTATGGGCTATTAAAAAAAAACCTCAAATTTAAAAAATCCGCAAACAATTTTACATCCTATATAATATCCCGTCCCTTATAATAAAACTAGTTGGAGCATGGGTGTGGCTCGTATTTCTTCTGATGATTTCCTTCTGGTTACAATTCGTGGTGGTGAAGCGGGCCCTACAGATCCTCTTACTGGAACATTGCCACCCCAAAGTCGTCTTCATACGACTATCACAGTGGAAAGTATAACCGTCGAGTATGGCAACCTGTTTGCCAGTGGAACTGTGTACATAAACCGCTGAAAAAATACAGATACACAGAAGATATAGAAGAATTTCTTGATAAAAAACTTAAATTATTTACAACATTAAATAAACTTAAATAGTGTAAGACCGGACTTTAAATACGCCTACAGCTAATTGAAAAATAAACACATTTCTTTAGAATCTATATAATATCCCGTTCGTTATATAAAATTTAGTTGGCGTATGGGAGTGAGTCGTATTTCTTCGGATGATTTCCATTCGGTTACAATTCGTGGTGGTGAAGCGCGCTTTACAGATCCTTTTGCTGGAACATTGCCACCCCAACGTCCTCTTCCTGTGATTATCGCAGTAGAAAGTATAACCGTCGAGTATGGCAACCTGTTTGCCAGTGGAACTTTGTACATAAACCGCTGAAAAATACAAATGCACAGAAGATATAGAAGAATCTCTTGATAGCCAACTTCATTTATTTACAACATTTTTATTTAAAACTTAATTAGTGTAAGACCGGCTTTTAAATTGCCTGCAGCTATTTAAAAATAAATTAAAAACCGAGAACAATTTTAGAACCTATATATTATTCCGTCCTTTATAAAAAAATCGTTTGGAGTATGGGTGTGACTTGTATTTCTTCGGTTGATTTCCTTTTGGTTACAATTCGTTGTGGTGAAGCGAGCCTTACAAGTCTTTGTGCGGGAACATTGCCATCCCAATGTTGTCTTCATGCGGTTATTACAGTAGAAAGTAAAACCGTCGAGTACGGCAACTTGTTTGCCATTGGCACTGTGTACATATATAGCTAAAAAATAATACAGATGTATTATCTTTCGAAAAAATTTTTTTATTAAATTTCTTAGTGTAATTCCTTCGCGACATAACTGGCGATCCGAAGGCGGGCCACCTTCCTGCTATAGCAGTGCATAAGATTAATGCTGCTAGCCATCTGGGAACCTTTCCTCGCGGCGACGTGCTGGAACATCTATATTACTTATGATTTTAGGAGTTATTGTACTTTTTACATTTGACAATTTATTAGTGTAACTAAATTAAATTACTATCAATATTAAATTAATTCTAGTTAAAACTTACGGGTCTCTTACGTACTGTAGGTCGGGGGTTACCGACTATAGTTTTGAACTCGTCAGAAGTCCATTTTCAAGGCGATTGTGGGATCGCGCGCGACCTGTTCAAATAGAATGTCTTCATCTCACGTTAATTTTAATAATATGATACTACTCATATCATAAATGCGAAAGTTTGGATGTGCGTTTGTGTGGATGTATGTTATTTGATCGCGCAAAATCTACTGGACCTATTAAGATGAAATTTGGTTGGTAAAATACCGAACATAGCACATAGGGTACTTTTTATCCCGAAATTACTACTGAAGCGAAGCCTCGGGACGCAGCTAGTATTAAATAAAATCCTTTAGTGCAAGGCTGGTTTTTAATTCACCTGAAACTATTAAAAAAATAAAATAAAAACCGTGGACAAATTTTTAGAACCTATGTATTATTCCGTCCTTTATAAAAAAATTGCTTGGAGCATGGGTGTGACTCGTATTTCTTCGGATGATTTCCTTTTGGTTACAATTCGTGGTGGTGAAGCGAGCCCTACAGATCTTTGTGCGGGAACATTGCCACCCCAATGTCGTCTTCATGCGGTGATCACAGTAGAAAGTAAAACCGTCGAGTACGGCAACCTGTTTGCCATTAGCACTTTGTACATATATCGCTGAAAAATAAAACAGATGTACCTAAAAAATCTTTTAAAAGCCAATTTTTATTAAATTTCTCAGTTGGTTTCAAATTAAATTATTAACAACATTAAATAAAATTCTTCAGTGCAAGACCGGTTTTTTATTCACCTATAACCATGAACCAAAGAATTACAAAGTATTATGCCTGTAACTATTAAAAAACAAATTTTAAAACGTAAAACAGTTTTTTTTTCAGAACCTATATAATATCCCGTCCGTTATATAAAAATTATTAGGAGCTGGATGGGTGTGATTCGTATTTCTTCTGATGATTTCCTTTTGGTTACAATTCGTGGTGGTGAAGCGGGCCCTGCAGGTCCTTGTGCGGGAACATTGCCACCCCAACGTCGTCTTCTTGCGACTATCGCAATGGAAAGTAAAACCATCGAGTATAGCAATAGCGTTGCCAGTGGAATTTTTGACATATATTACTGAAAAAATACATAATGATTAAGTACAGAAGATCTCTTGATCACCAAATTAAATTATCAACAACATTAAATTAAATTCTACAGTGCAAGACCGGTTTTAATTTCACCTGCAACTATTTAAGAAATAAATTTAAAAACTTGTACAGATTATTTTCAAAGTCTATATAATATCCCGTCCGTTATATAATAATTAGTTGGAGCATGGGTGTGATTCGTATTTCTTCTAATGATTTCCTTTTGGTTACAATTCGTGGTGGTGAAGCGGGCCCTGCAGGTTCTTTTGCTTGAACATTGCCACCCTAACGTCAACTTCTTGCGACTATCGCAGTAGAAAGTAAAACCGTCGAGTATTGCAACCTCATTGCCATTGGAACTTTGTACATATGTCACTGAAAAAATACATAATTAGAATATAATGAAACCGTTACTTGGAGGCCGATTCTACTAATCACAAACGTCGATGTCGTGTCTTAATTGTGTCTCAAGAGCCAAAGAGATTGAACTAAAGCGACAAGATCTCTGTAAGACTTCTGTGTTTCATTACGATTTCTTTGGCTTTTGAGACACAACTGAGGCACGATATTCACATTTGTAATTTAGAATAATCAAGGGCCAGGTCTATGTTTGTACAAATGGGATATTAATAAAAATACGTTTAAGCAGTCTTTATCTTAAAACAGTCAATAGAAATATATTTATTCAGCTTCATTTAAAATAGATAAAGACTGACACAGTAATGGCCTCATCCTGCTTTCATACTTTACTCCTTTTAAAGACAAAATACTAAAAAAAGTTTCGAATGTAGGTGTCCAATAAACCTAATCAACATCCTTATTTTTTAACTATATTATGTTTTAAACAAGACTCCATTGCTAACAAAAAATCTAGAAGGAACTTGTGTGTGATCCAAGTTGCTTCTAACAATTTCCCGATTGCGAGTATTAGTGGTAGTGAATCGGGCCTTGCAGATGTTGTGTTTGGCACATTTTCATGTTATCCTATTTTGGAACCGCCCGTTGCAACTAAAAGTATAGCCGTTCAGCAAAGCAATTTCATTGCCTCGAGTGTTTATTTATTTATTTATTTAAACTTTATTGTACACACATACAAAAGTACAGTACAAAAGGTGGACTTAATGCTAAAAGCGTTGTCTGACAGTCAATCCTTAGGATTGAGCAGAGAGTATTCATGTGGGTGTAAATAAATAAGTAGTAAGGTGTGTGGGTGTGTAAGTGTTCTGAAGAAATTTTAAATTGCCTGAAAAGTTAATGGCTACGTTATTATTGACCTAATTATAAATGTGAGCTTTTACAAGTTAGACTGCCAATAGCATTAAGTAAGTTTTTTAATATTTTTGCTCAGCAGTGCCGATAAACTAAATAAAAAAACATTTGAATATAGACATGAATAAAAAAGGTAAAATATGGTCTCTGAGCTCAACAATTTCACTATCTAATCAATAAAGAAATATAAATCGTAATTTTAATTTAATTACCGATGAAAGAAAAACAAGAACTTAACATTAATAAAGGAGGCAGTAAGAAAAGCCTGAAGTACGACCCTAAAGTATGAATAGGTCAGTGCTTTTTTTCTACACATAGCGATACAGTAGAAGAATGTATTGGCCAATTTATTATCAAATTAATATTATGATCCATATATTTCTTTGATCTACTCAGAAGTGGCCCAAAAATGTTCCAGGAGGCAGCTATTAGCAATAATAAAAACTATACTTATTTTAGACTGTCCTTTGTTACCAAATTAATTAACAAAAAAAACAATATTGTAAAAAGGCATTACAGCGATACCTACTATGATCTAAATAATGTTCCTTTATAAATGAAGAATTTTGATGGAGTGTGAGTATGGTGCGTACTTCTCCGAATAATCTGTCGTTCAGATTATTGTTTGTGGTGAACCGAGCATTGCAGATATTGTTCCTTGTACATTTCCACGCTGTGGTGTTGCGGTAGCGATTGCTGCACGAGTAAGTAAACCCATCCAGAACCGCTATATCCTTGCCGGCGCCATTTTTAAGAAATATCACTGAAATAAAAAGTAAAATCGAATACTTAAATTCCATGTTGTTTTACGTTGCATTAAAATGGTTTTTTTACATATCTGTAGGTGTTGTGTCCCACTGCTGAGCAAAGGGGAGGACTCTTTCTTACACTTGTTTTCTTTCTCTCTCTCTCTATTGCTAGTTATTTCTTTCTTACTCTCTCTATTGCTAGTTATGCCACTAAGGTAAGAAAGGTAAGAAATAAAATTGTACCTACCAAATAATAGGCGCAAGTCTTATTATATAATCATTCTAACACAAAGTAATGACCAGGCCCACTTTCAAGACGGAGCTTGTGGAGCTGTAGTAATCGTGAACAACTTGAAAATACATTGGACATTTTACATCCTATACAATATCCCGTTTTTAATTATAAACTTAGTTGGAGCATGAGTATGATTCGTCTTTCTTCTGATGACTTCTCGTCGGACAGAATTGGCGGTGGTGAAGCGGGCCTTACAGATCTTACTACTGGTACATTGCCACCCCAACGTCGACTTCACACGATAATCGCAGTGGAAAGTAAAGCCACCAAGTACTGCAAGCTCCTTGCCAGTATGATTTTTTACAAATGTTGCTGAAAGATATTAGCAAGTTGAAACAAACTGTTCAGGATTATATTGAACTAGCTTTCGCCCGCGGCTTCACCCGCGTGAATATCCCACGGGAGCAGTGCTTTTTCCCGGGATGAAAGGTACCCTATGTCCTTCTCCGTACTTCTAACTATGTGTATGCGAAATTTCAGGAAGATTGGTTTAGTAGATACAGCTTGAAGAGGTAACAAACAAACAAACTCACTTTCGCAATAATATTAGTTAGGATAAGACGAAGAGGTTAAAAGAAGTATTAACAACAAACCTCAGGACTTATATAGATACGTTAAGAATTTAGGATACTGTTCGTAGTAGGTATTTTTAATTGGTAAATAAAAAAATAGTCCCTGATAATCTTTTGGAGACCTATATTACATAGAATACACCATCTAGTATCACGAAATTTGGCGGCGGATGCGAATGATTTGTATTTCTTCTTATGACTCTTCTGTCGCATTGGGTGGTGGTGATCCGGGCTCTGCAGTTTTTCTTGGTGCATTGCCACCCGAATGTGGTTTGAGTGCGGTGGTCGCAAATGAATGTGAAACCGTCCATCAAAGCGTACTCCTTGCCGCGGCTGTTCAGAACGAATTTTACTGAAAATTTACCAAGATAAAAAATCGAGTGTCTATAAAACTAGCGATCATGTTATATAAAAAAAAGATCAATTGTTAGACTCGAAATAGGTGGAAATTTATAACAAAAAAAAAGATTAATGTATTTAGGTGTTTTCACATTCATTCATTCATTCAGGTTTATTTATAATATAAAAATTTACACAGAAAATTGTCATGTACAATGGTAATAATTAACATAGACATAGACCATACATATGATTTTGTAAGGACCTACATATTCCATTATTAGTTACTTTACAATGCCTGCTTAATCAATCATGTGATGCTGTGATGTAAGTATCAAATATTTTCGTAGTATTACATGATAGAAAAACTGAGAAAATTGTACAAATAATACAAACAATATCATTAACAATACACACATTCAAATTGAATTGAACATTAGGTAATCTAAGACCTAAATCTAACAATGATGCCGTTTTGTACAGAGAAATCCGGAGGAGGATGTGTGTGGACCATAGTCTCGTCGAGTTGTGGCACAATCTGTCGGCGGCCAGAGTTGGTAGTGATGATGCGGGCTTTGCAGAACTTGTTCCTGGTGCATCTCCAGCGTAGTGTCTTCTGGTGTCTGCTGCTGATGTTGTAAGTGTAGCCGTCTAGTATTGCTACTTCTCTGCCCCATGAATTGTAAACGAATTGCACTGCAAGATTAACATACTGGTAGTTACTGTAACTTTCAGCGGTTGCAGATATTATTTCGGGTAATTAATTAACACTACTTAAATATGAGTGTATGTAGTGTGACCGCAAAAAATGGCGGATCGCTGCGCCGTAGTAGTAAGTAAGTAAATATTACAGTGTACATAAAATTGCAGTCTTTATGTAAAAACGCCATCTAGCATTTGTGTAAAACCTGTGTAAAAATGGGAATACGCTAGGATGATGATGATGATCATAAAATTACTGTCACAAGTTTAAAAAAAATGGTTTAAAATCTCAAACCAAAAGACTGGTTCATACGCAAAATGTCGCTTTCGTATTATGTCTCTTTCGCAGAATGTCTCTTTTGCAAAATATCGCGACAGGGACTTTAATAGACAGGGATTTTCATGTGTCTTTAGCATAATGTTCGCTAGTCCTATAATGTTTTTTTCTCGTGATGTCTCTTTCCCACAATGTCTCGTTCGCAAAATGTCCCGACAGGGACTTTTCAAAGCAAAATCATGATGTATAACTTTTCAATGTTATGCTGAAATGATTTTGCTTTGACTAGTCCCTGTCGCGACATTTTGCGAAAATTTGAGCCAAAAGAATACAAATAAATGACCACACCCAAGAAACTAAATTCAGTGAAATACAACTACACTGTATCTTCTCCATGAATAATTCGTTTATATTCTTATGAGTATTCCATTCCTTACAAAAAAATTCGGAGGCGAATGCTTGTGGATCGACGCTTTTAAAGTCCTTAACATGAATCGCAGTTTGGTTGTGGTGAACCTGGCTCTGCAAGGACAGGACAGACCTCTGGAGGTACACTGCCAGGAGTTGGTCGTCTTCGTGCGGCTATCGCAACTGAAAATGACCAACTCCTGGCAGTGTATCTCCAGAGGTCTGCGTATCTTCGTGCGGCTATCGCAACCGTGCAGGAACTCCATCTCTTTTCCCGCAGGGGTTTTCACATAGATCACTGAAACATAAAAATGTTTTTTGTAGGTTACGTCTTGAAAGGTACCATATGTCCCTCTCAGTACTTCTAACTACGTCTATTATTAGTTAGGATTAGGATATTAGTTAGGATTAGGATTATATTTCATTGTTCTTGCTATTAAATTGCCAAATAATGGGACAAGCCACGGAAAAAGAAAAGTTCTTGCTATTAATTATACAATTTTATATTTGAAAATTATTCAAATTTTGGTAAAGATTCCGCCATAAACAACAAAGTTAGGAGGAAGATGGTTATGGTTGTTGTTGGATGTTATGAGCTCATCTTGTTTATCGGTTTTCAGCCGCGCTCTGCAGGTTGAAGAAGCGGTACATTTCCAACCATTCGTAAACTTGTTGAAATCGTTGCAATAAAATGTGTATCCGTTCAAGATGGCTACTTTTCTGCCGTTTTGCTTTCGAACGATTTTCACTGAAATTTCAATTAGAATTAATATGAAATTAATATCAGAGTTAAGTTAAGTTAGACATCTACCAACTTTGTGTTTCACTATAATTCCCGCAACAACTTCAATGTTATGCTAAAATTCAGTGATTATTTTAATAACATAATTAAGAATTAATTAATTAATTATGTATTCGGTATTTTGTGTAATAGGCAGTATTGAAATGTATTAGGAACCTAGGTACTTACAATTACATGATGTCTCGTTACTTGATCAAGAGACCCAAACGCAATATTTTTTGCAAAATAAGTAAACGTAAGTAAATGTATTAAATACTTTTATTTTATATTTTTGTGTAGGTACCATTGAAGATGATAAACTTAGGGGGAGGGTGATTGTGTTCAGAGGAGTTAATCCGTAAGAGCAGCTGGTTTTTTGAGGTCGTAAACCTTGCCCTACATTGTCGCCCACCAGTGCACTTCCAACCATTAGTATGCTTGAATTCATTGTAGCAGTAAAAAGTATACCCATTTATTATTGCAAGCTGCTTGCCGTTCGCTTTTTTGACGATTCTTATTTCTGCAATATAATTAATGAAATCGACAACAGAAAACATGACATCACCTAAATAAATCTTAATTTACTCGTATAAAGACAATTAACCAACGAAATAATACTCGGATAGCATAAAAATAGAAGAAATTTAAGTAAGGGCTCAAACCTACCTCACTTACGGCAAGATACCGTGCCCTAACCCCACATAACTGTACTACACAGCCAGTTACCTCTACTCGACGCTCCCCCGTGCTAACTAACCAATAACAATTTATTTACACTACGAACTAAGTAACACAACACACAACAATATCACTCTGTCAAGGTCCCCGTTTTGCAAACTGTTTTATCAATACTTTTATGATTAACTAAGGGCTAATTTTTCAATCATCAAATAAATGTTATCTGACGGATAATGTGTAAAGCGACTAAATTTTAGGGTCATGTCATGTCTACAGTGCAACTGACGCAGTGCTGTCAACTTATTTTAGTCATTCTATAATTTAACTAGTTGATAACATTTATTCGATGATTGAAAAATTAGCTCTTTTAAAACAAATGACAGAGTTAAGTTAAATAAAGTAAACCCTTCGACATATATATAATTTTTACTGTAATAATATTACAGATTTCTTAAAGTTATATTAATAAAGACACCTTAATACAGATAAATGCGAGTAGGCAAAACCATAGACGGTTTTAAAGCATTAAGATACCATTTGTTAAGTACCTACTTAATTTTTATACTTAGTTACGTGAATTTAAATACTACATCAATTGCAACGAAAGCATAGTTTACAACAACTGAAATTGCATAAAAATAAGAAATTGCTCAATAGACATTTATCAGACTGCGAAAGAAGGAGAGTGATAAGTTTGTTACTAGTAAATACGTATAATTCTTTGGTAGAGTCTTTAATACCGTCATTGTGGACACTATAACAAACATATAAAGGTAATAGGAGACCGGATAACTTTTTTTATTCTTCTTTGAAATATCTCACAGTCATAGAATCATCGACTCCGCCACGGAATGTCTAAGTACTAAATGTCGACTATCCGTAAAAGAATCACCTTAACAACCAAAGTATTTCCGAACATATAGCAAAAAACAATTCACATTTTTAAGCGATGTTTGGACGATACCAAAAAGCCCCTAACTAACATTCTTATGACGTCACGCGTAAAACTAAACCCCACTAGACTAGACTTTCCCTAAAAGTTAGAACTTTAATCAATTAGCTCTGGGGAATAAACTCGTGCTGAAAAGTCGCAAAAATGTGTTTAACTTTCTACACTAGGTTTCATTAATTTAAATACAACATCAGTTACAACGATAACGTCTGTAATGGTCATGCATGACTAGGGATAAAATACTTGCAGTGGTACCGTTTGTTGCATAGCGTTTAAAATTTATTTAAACTTCCAACTATTAATGACAAAATGTATTTCTCTATATTTTGCCAGAAACAATAAGCAAAAACTATGCAACAACTTTAAAAAATCAACTATTTTATATTTTAAAAAAGATACCATCTCGTATGATGAAATTAGGTGGATGGTGTCTATGTTCAGAGGTGACTTTTAAGAGAATCTGGTCTTTGCTAGTTGTCAACCGTGCCCTACAGCTACCATTGGTGCATTTCCATCCGTTGGTGGTCTTACAGAAATGATCGCAATAGAAGGTGTACCCGTTCATTATAGCTAGTTGTTTTCCACTTTGCTTCTTGACGACAGTTACTGAAACTATACACGAGAAATAAGAAATTGCTCGATAGATTTTTAACTGGCTGCAGAGTAATATTTTTGTGTCTATGTTTCTATGGTACGCTCTATAGCACAATGGACGGATCTTAACATGTTGATAAACAGTAAACGAGACACAAAAAGAAGTTTCATTGTCATAACTGCTAGAGCCGTCCACTGTATATCAATGTGTTAATATAGGGTGGGATTGACAATGAATGAATTGTACTTTATAGTTACAAAAAATTTTATTTTGAGGAAGATTCCATTTCGGATAACATAGTTTGGAGCGGGGTGACTGTGGTTACAACTGGCTCTAATAACAAGTTGTTGTTTGGTAGCAGTGAAGTGCGCCTTGCATATGGTACTGTTGGTGCATCGCCAAGCATTTGTACGCTTAAACTTGCCATTGCAGTAGGAGGTGTAACCGTCCATGATAGCGATCTCACGGCCAGAGTTGTTGCGGACTATCCTCACTAAAATTTAAAAAAATAAATGATAATATATGTAACGTAATGAAAACATGTATAAACAGTAAAATGTTATGTGTAAAAAATATGACAGTAACGTGACAATAAATCAAATGAATGAAAATAAACATAGAAACAAGGATTTTGTTTATTATTGAATAATGTATTTTCTTTTATAAATAATTATTTTGAATTTTAACAAAAATACTAGATATGATATAGTGACGAGAAAGACTACAAAACTTATTGGTAATAGTAAATAGTATTTATTAATAATGTATGTTTTCAGGGCTTCTTATAAAAGTAAAACTGTTTTAACTTGGTGAACAACAACTTTATTTAGACATACTTTTAGAATAAATAAACGTAAATTAACTTATCCGATCAAAGCATCTGTCGGATTTTTACATGTTTTTTTAATCTCTCTCTCTCTCTCTCAGCCGAAAGACGTCCACTGCTGGACAAAGGCCTCCCCCAAGGATTTCCATAACGACCGGTCCTGCGCTGCCCGCATCCATACGCATCCCGCGACCTTCACCAGGTCGTCGGTCCACCGAGTGGGAGGCCTGCCAACACTACGTTTTCCGGTTTTTTTAATACTTATGTTTTTTTTTTTACATTTAGCACAAGATTCCAGCACTTACAGTATATATTCTATTAAATGACTTGATTATTCACAGATAGCGCAATAGAAATTCGATCCTTCTTGTAAGATACAAACTAAAAGAGGTTCTTGTGACACTGTTCCTAAAATTTACTCCAAATGTCGAAAAATTGCTCATAACCTAAAAATAACTCCATCGCGAATAAAAAAACGGGGCGGTGGATGTGAGTGGTCAGTCTTGGACCTTATAATGTACCCACTCTTGTCAGATGTAAATCTAGCATTGCACATGCCAGTACGGGTGCACACCCATCCATTAGTGCTCTTAGTCCTCGTATTACAATAGAAAGTATACCCGTTTATGACCGTGATGTCTTTTCCATTCGAATTTTTGAGTTGGATTACTGCAAACAAAACCCAATGTAATCAATGTAATTGTTGTGATTTTTCTACAAAATAAATATCAATAAAACGGTCGAGAGGCGACATGGTGCAAAAATTTAAGAGACTAGCCAATTGGCTATAATTATATTATAGTCTCTTCAATTTTACTACACTAATTGTAGTAATTAGTTAAATAAAAAAATAATAAATTTGAAAGCTTTATTATTTCATTTAAATACAAAAATATACTAAAAAGAAATTTTATATTTATAAATTTAATTTTAAATATATTTTTCTCCTTATTCAGATGACTATTCAAAAAACAACATAAGTGCTATCACTTGTTCGTATACATACTTTATCAAACATTCTAACCTCGAGCTCGACGCACAGATTTGTTCTAACTACAGAAATTAGAGCTAGATTTTTATCTTAAGACGAGGTCCAACCTGAGCTGCAAAAAACAAAATTCATGCGCTTAACCGCACCGTGTGCGCGTTGCATTAAGATAGTTTTTTGCACAACACCATGTTCTACTTTCGTTGGCAGGATCGAACAGATTTTGTACCGATTTAGCAACTATTTCTCAAATATCTTTAAAAATATTAGTCTAAAAACAAAAGTGCTCGTTTAAAACTTTAATATAGTATATACATTAACTAATTTGTAGTGATAACTACAGAATTATTTTGAACTCCTAACTGGTTAACCTTGCATGTCATATTTTAGGAGAATTAGTTGATATATTGGGATACTATTACTATGGCGTATTACCTGCATGATAGGCTCTCGACTCATCACAATAGCAGGCATTCAAATCCATTAGTTTCCAGACAAATTGAATTGGAAAGTGACACACCGGTACACAAACTTCATATGTTGTTTTTACAATACTTATTAAGAAAATAGGGAGACCCGCACATTAAAACGTTCTTTGAGTCACGCCGAAACCATTGGTAGCAATAACTCGACGCGATTTTGTGTACTTACGGGATTATATCAAAAACTAAACATTCATAACAAAACATTCTATGATTAAATTAGACTGTCAACAAAATCTGCAGAGTTGGACGTCTGACATTGACAGCTAGTGACACACGTTCCGTCTCAGG